>ML787908.1:157800-179141 GCA_009831015.1 Picea engelmannii | reverse complement strand
TATTCAACCTGCATACCAAATTTTCATTCCCTTGACCTCATACCTTTGTGGTTGTTGCATATAAATCTCTTCTTCCAAATCCCCATGGAGAAAAGTTGTTTTTACATCTAACTATTCAAGATGTAAATCTTCTACTACCACAAGACTTAAAATAGTCCTAATTGAAGTCATTTTAACAAGAAGAGAAAATATTTCATCAAAATCTATACCTTTCTTTTGTGCAAACCCCTTTACAACAAGTCTAGCCTTGTACCGCTTTTTGCCTCCATCTTCATCCTTCAACTTGTAAACTCATTTCTTCTGCAATGCTCTTTTTTCTGCATGCAACTGAACCAAATGCCAAGTCTGGTTATTTACCAGGGAATTGATTTCCTCTTTCATGCCTTACTCCCACTTCTTTTTAGTGTCTACCTGCATTACCTCTTCATAACATTCTAGTTCACCAGAATCAATCAACAATAAATAATACAATGAAGGAGTGTATCGTCTAGGGGGTCTACTTAACCTGGTAGATCTTCTAACAACACTTGTAGGAGTTTGAGTTACTTGTTGCTCATGTTGTTGTACATTTTGATTTTATGGTACCCTTGGAACTTATTTTTCAGTAATCTCATCAAGCACTGTGTATTCTGGTTTTTCTTTTTCATGTTTCTTTCCATGCAACTAATCTTTGTACATGACCTTCTCATTGAATATGACATATCTACTCCTAATGATTTTGTGATTTTCATAATCCCATAAGTGATAACTAAAATCATTAACACTGTATCCAATAAAGGTACACTTCTTAGATTTTTCCTCAAGCTTTGTTCTATTTTCTTTATCAATATGGACAAATGCTTCACAACCAAAAGTCTTCAAAAAGGAACAGTTTACCTTTTTACCTGTCCATGCCTCCTCTAGAATTCTACCATCCAAAGAGATTGAAGGTCCTATCTTTAAACATAAGTATCTACAACATCTACCCAGAACTGTAAGGGAAAACCAGCATGCAATCTCATACTCCTTGCACGCTCCATGATTGTCACGTTCATCCTTTCTGACACACCATTTTCTTGTGGTGTTCCTGGAACTGTCTTCTCTCTACGAATCCCATGGTATGAATAGTAATCATCAAACTCCTTGTTGCAATATTCACCTCCATTTTCTGATTTGAGACACTTCAACCTTTTTCATGTCTCATTCTCAACCAAATTTTTCCATTTCTTAAAAGTATCAAAAACATCATATTTTTGCCGAATGCAATAAACCCAAGTTTTTGTAGTTGCATCATCAATAAAAGTAACATAATAACGAGAGCCACCAATATATGATACTTTAGTTGGTCCCCATACATCTTTTTTCACAAGCTCTAAACTTTCACTCTTCTTTTCTTTTCCAACTCTGAGAAATATGACTCTCTTATGTTTTCCATAAACACAATGCTCACAGAAATCCAAATCAATTTGTTTAAGATATGGCAGCAAATTTATTTTGTGAAGTATCAGTATCCCCTTCTCACTCATGTGTCCAAGCCTATGATTCCATAGTGTTGTATCCACTCTTGTAGAAGCTAAAGAGATTAAGAGTTAGTATTACCAGTACATAAATACAATGTACCTACCTTCTCTCCTTTTGCTATCATAAGTGATCCTTTGGTGACCTTCCACACCTTATCTGTAAATATGGATATACAATTGTTAGCCCTTGGTTATGTAAGGAACCGAATATTAAGGAAGAAAGGTGAAGTATGAACTATGCGAGAAGGCACATAAACTGAGGAAGGGTCAAAGTGGTTAAAGAAGCAGAAAAGAAGGAGCAAAGTAAAGGAAAAGCTAGTTGTTGGAAGAAAAGATCAAGGGAGATAAAGCAGCAAAGAAGAGGGATCGTGGAAAACTCAACAAGCAGAAGAAGACACCAACGGATGCCTTGGAGCACCTCGTGGAAAAGAAGGAGGAATGGGCTGGCGAAGCCCTTAAAACGTGGGTCAAGTGGACCTAGGGTTTTGACACCTAGACTTTGGTCATGTAATGTATAAATAAAGGTCTAGAAGACCTAGGAGGGGGTTCTTTCGTATTATTATTTTCGTTGTTCATTGTCGATTATTGTTGTTGAGAGCAATATTGAGTCTGTATTATGGATCTTCAGCTGGGTGTGAAGATCAACCCTGTAGCTGGGTGCATAGGGAGGGAAGAGAAAGAGAGAAGATTTGCAGCTAAGTGCGTAGATAGAACTGTTTGTTTTCATCTAATATATCAAGAAACATATCTATGTGGATGTAGCCCTAGGGAGAGGGTGAACCACGTATATCTTCTTATATTTGTGCTTGATGTTGTGTTATTTGTCATCTGATATATTGTTACTGCATTGTTGTGTTAGATCAGAGATATAACTTCGCGAGGTAAGCTTAATAGTGGTAAAGAATATCTAGATTGTTTTGCGTTGTGTTTTGGAATCACTTTGTATTTCCTTTGGTTGTAGACACTTGTGTCTTGCAACCCCCTATTGCTACTTCAGGTGAGATTGCATCTGCTTTGCAGGTGTTGCTGAAAGGGCCAGTAGTCATAGTTTGTTGGTGCGTTGTTAAAGTTGAACCTTGGGTATGCCCCTGTGCCAACAAATGGTTCTATTGTTGGGACCAGGATCTTCTTGAGGAAATGTTAAGGCAATTTCCATCGAAGACAAAGATTCAGAAGTGGATATCAGAACAAGAGAAGGACTTCGCCGAAGCTCAGAACAAGAATCCTAGCATTAGTACAGAAGATTGGTCGAGAAGGTACATCTTTACCGACATACATGATATTTTCTTTGGACGAGTTATACGAGTGGTTAGCCAAATTAGCAGACACTCAGTTTGAGATTAGATCTAGACCATTTGTGGTTTGGACAACAACGTTGATCATGAAAGTCAAGATAGTTGATAACGTTGTGTCTAGAGTAGTGGATCTCTCGTTTGATAGCACTATCAGAGGGTACATTACTGAGTTTTCTATTGATAGAGTGAAATCATATAGTCAAGCAGAGAGGTATTTCTTTAAGGGCCCCAGAGGAAAGTTCCTACACTTTTTAAAGCTGAGGATTAAGATGTTATTGCATGAGAAGAATATCTTAAAGATACAATGAAGCTAATGTTCAAGAATTTAGACAACAACAGTGACACAGAGGTTGGACACACGTGCAGTGGGATATCGTTCAGAGAGGTTCCTCTTGCAAACCTGTTTAAGTAGAATTACGGAGATGAGGGATTCTACAGTGGAGAAGAAGCAGATCTAATAGACGAAGAGTATTTAGAGTCTGCAAGAATAGAGGAAGTAGGATCTGAAGAACTTCGCCGGGAAAAACCATAAACTTCAGGAACTATGCCTACTATCGA
This sequence comes from Picea engelmannii, assembly GCA_009831015.1. Lineage (NCBI taxonomy): Eukaryota > Viridiplantae > Streptophyta > Pinopsida > Pinales > Pinaceae > Picea > Picea engelmannii. Next base: position 175,789 of record ML787908.1, on the reverse strand, counting down.
AGTAAGTACTATTACTCCTCCTATTGTTTTAGCAGCATTAAGTAACCAGAGTAGTTAGAGCAATTAGAGTAATGTTACAAGCAGTTTAGCACATCGCTAGTCGAGAAACCAAGGAATATCTATGGCAAATGAAATGAGGTTACATGTTTTTAGAGGAGATGGATCTAAATATCCGGACCAACATTGGTTCCTATGTGAATTTGTATGGACCATTAAGCAAGTTACTGACGAATTTGTCAAGCGAGCTCAGTTCAGTACTACCTTGAAAGATCGCGCACTGAGCTAGTATATGAAGTTTTCTTCAGGACCTGGACAGCCTAAACCATTGAGTGACATTAAGACTGGATTGAGTGCAGAATTCAAGAAGCCTAAGTCAGAGTCAAAGTGTATTACAGAGTTGAAGGAGCTCAAGCAGAAGGTAACTGAACCTATTTGGGAATTTGATCAAAGGTTTAAGACCTTGATAGGCCATTTAAGTTTTCATATTCTAGATGAACAAAATAAAGAATGGTTCATCACTGCCCTCCTGCCACATATCAGAGTTCCTTTGATGTAATAGAAGGTCGCTTCGTAGGATGAAGCTCTAGATATTGACATGAAACTAGAAGCAGCCCCTGTAGGAGAATCCAGTCCAACTATGAATCAGATCTTGAATCAGTTAACTAGTTTATCCTTACAGGTGGAAGATATGAAGAAAGATAAAGAAAAAGAGAAAAGAGAATATATTTGGTGTATCAGATGTAAATTAGAAGGCCATGACAAAGAGCACTTTCCCCTATTTCATGAATACTTGTCCTCTGGAGCACCTAATCCTTTGAAGCAGGCTATTGTACCCTGGTGTGAGGTATGTAGAACTCGACACCGCCCTAGTGAATGTTATTACATGCAAAAACATGTTCAGACACCTACCAATCTTTACTGCACATTCTATAAATCTGTGGGGCATGATGAGAAGGATTGTCGGGCTTACGATCTCATGCATGAAAGATCAAGGGATACATATAGAATTCAAGGAGAATCTTAGCAAGAAGGAAATAGTGCGTAGTTCAACTCCCCGGGAAGAGGAAATTTCAACCCTTGTGGTGGATTCAGAGGAAGAGGACGAGGAGGAGGTATGGGTCATGGTAGAGGTCAGATCATTTGTTATAATGAACACAGCCTAGACATTTGGAAAGGGATTGTCAGAACCCTTGTACTACTTGCAACTATTGTAATTCATTTGATCATGTCATCGAAGAATGTCTAGTGTTGTTAGCTAAACTTCAGGAGAGACGAGGAGGAAACCAACAAGCCCAATTAATATCAGCAGAACCTTGCGGTGAGGACCCCAGGGTCATTTTTATTACTAGAGGAGGCGTTTTTACAGGAGAAGATAGGGCGACTTCAGTAAATACTACAAAAGGATCAGGGATCAGAAGAGCTGCAGAGAAGGTACAGTTGTTTGATCCTAGGAGAGAGAGGCAAACTTTTGAAGAAGCAAGGAAAGAATTTGTAGGAGAACAAGATTCTTCTTCTAGGGCACAACCAGAAGTTAGGGAATGTGAAATGCCACCAACATTTGATCAGTCTGCTCTATCTAAACAAGGAAAAGAGGTAAGCAAGCTCATGGACTTCTTATATACATGTATCAATTTGATTGAAGATGAAAAAGTTGTGCAGGAGATAAAACACATAGTAAGACAATATGAAATTGAAAGAATAGACCCTATCCTAACTAGAGCTGTGAATCAAGTATCAAGGAAAAGAAGGACAAACAAGGAATTGCACCTTAGTGCTCATATTGGAGACTATGATGTGGACTATGTAGTCCTCGACTTGGGATCAAAGGTAAATGTTATGACAAAGCATACTTGGGCACTAATGGGAAACCCTAGATTGATTTACTCTTCTATCAGGCTTAGGATGGATAATCAGTAGGCAGTGATCCTCTTTGGAATACTAGAGCATGTCCCTGTAGACATCGGTGGGGTAAGGACGTTTGTAGACTTTGAAGTGATTGAGATTGTTGATGATAGTTGTCCTTATCCTGCACTATTAGGAATTGATTGGGATTTCAACAATTCGACTATTGTTGACCTAAAGAAGAGAAGAATGACATTTGAGGGTAATGGCCTTAAGGTCATTGCACCTCTCGACCCTGATGAAGGTCGCAGATACACAGAACCTATCATAGAAGAAGACCGCACCTACGAGCTAGAAAACATCTACAAACTGACAACAAGACAACAAGATTATATTCATCCCACAGCAGATGGAAATCTAAGTTGGCGAAGTGAAAGTGCATGTTCATCAAATTCATAGGAAGCATTGGAAAACTAACATAATAGAATGTACGAAGTCTCTACACGGTGATGCCCCAGAGTGACCAGAGTAGTTCGCTGGATTGGCACGAAAGTAGGTAATCTTCCTAAATTTGATGGCTTGAATCATTTAGAGAAATTTCTAGCTGAATTTGAGAAAATTGTACCAGTACAACATAGGATGTTGGCACTAGATGAAGCATTGAAAGAAACACCAACTATATGGTGGGGAACACACAAGAAGAACATCGCAGAATGGGTACAATGTCACATCTTACTGACAATGTGCTTTTTAGACCAAGCTAAAGGATGGGAAGTTCGATACACAGGTCAGATTTTTCCTAAGGACCATATGCAAAGTTGTGAGGAGGCCTAGAGCAATATTCCTAAAGAACAGTGGGTGCATAAGTTCATCAACACATTGGACACTACACCTTTCAATTGGTATCTTCAAGCAGAATCGCGCTTCGTTACTATAGATTGGTATGATATGACTCAGAAATTTATAGCTGCCTTATTATGAAAGTAAATACCCCATAGTAGATCAGGATTTACAAATTATAAGACATAAGGTCTTTGAGGAGGCACCTAAACCCCCTCTTGACCAAGAAAAAGATGAATTGATTGCACCTCTTCAACAGCTACAGGATTGCTACAATATTAATGCTAATGAGGATGATGAACTGAGGGATGTAAACATTTTAGAAACTGAAGGCCAAAGAGACAAAGAAGGGACAAGGATTGAATTACCATTTGTTGGGCAGCCCATTAAAATTAAGAAGGTTAATATTGGAATAGAGAAAACACCTAAGTTAGCAAATGTTGGAGACTATTGGGATGATGCTACTATTAGCAAGATCACATAACTATTACATGAATATCAAGATTTGTTTCCAACCAAGTTCACAAACATGAAGTGCATTAAAGGGCCCATGGGGGGAATGAAGATTCCTCTAAGACCAGATGAAAGACCCATCAAGCAGACACCCTACAGACTGAATCCCAAATATAAGCAAAGAGTTAAGATTGAACTGGATAGAATGTTGGAAGAACGAATCATAGAACCAGTTGAATAATCTGAATGGATCAGCCCTATGGTGGTCCAAGATAAGAAGTCAGGAGAAAACAGAGTTTGTGTAGATTTAAGGAAACTGAATGATGCATGCCTACATGACCCCTTTCCTACACCCTTTACTAATGAATTTCTAGATAATGTAGGAGGACATGAGGTCTACTCATACATAGATGGATTTTCAGGTTATCACCAGATCAGAATTGCTAAGGAAGATTGACATAAGACCACATTTGCAACAAAATGGGGTTCTTTTTAGTACAATGTGATGCCTTTTGGATTGAAGAATGCACCAGCCATATTTTCTAGGGTGGTGGTCGAAGCGTTTAAGGACTTTTTACACAAGTTCTTGGAAGCATACTTTGATGATTGGATTGTTTTTAGCCTAATGAATGATCATATTGAATGCTTGAGATTAATGTTAGATAAGTGCAGGCAATGTCAGATTTCCCTGAATCTTAAAAAGTGTATTTTGTTTTCACCCTTTGGAGTGTTGCTAGGGCATATTGTGTGTAAGCAAGGTTGTTGGTAGATCCTTCCAAGATCGTTGTCATTGTCGATCTACCTCCTCCTACTTTAGTTAGACAGTTGCGCACTACATTAGGACACACTGGGTACTACAGAAAGTTTATTAAGGGTTATGCACATATAACAACACCTATGGAGAAGCTATTAAAAAAAGATAGTAAGTTCCAATGGACAGAAGAATGCCAGCAGAGCTTCGACACACTAAAGCATAAAATGGTTACTGCGTCTATCTTGGTTTTTCTAGATTGGAGTAAGGAATTCAATGTTCATGTCGACGCTTCGTCCATTTCATTAGGAGAAGTTTTAGCATAGCCAGGTGCATGAGACATTGACCACCCCATAGCCTTTTCTAGCAAGAAGCTTTCTACAACTGAAAGGAACTATGCTACGACCGAAAAAGAAGGCTTGGCTATGGTATATGCATTGCAGAAATTTAGACACTATTTGTTGGGAGGAAAATTTAAGATTTTCACTGATCATTCTACAATGAAGTACTTAGTCAACAAGCCAGTGTTGGGGGGAAGAATATGCAGATGGATACTACTATTTCAAGAGTATGACTTTGAAATTATGGTCAAGACAGGAAGAATGAATAAAGGACCCGATCACGTATCCAGGTTAGAACATGAAGAGGAACCTACTAGTCTGGAGGATACACTTCCAGATGCACAATTGTTGGCCATCATAAAATTCAATGATCACTTCATCGAGATAGTTTAGGTCCTATCCACAGGAATAGCACCTTGAAAGTACACAATCATTCAGAAGAAATAGTTGGTCGTCCGCGCTACTGAATTTCAACTCATAGTTGGACAGTTATATAAGATGGGACCAGATGAGATCTTGAGGAGATGTATTATGGAGGTAGAAATACCATTGATTCTGGCAGAAGCACATGAAGGCATCACAAGAGGACACTATGCAGGGAAAGAAACAATGCATAAGGTTCTCAGAGCTAGCCTCTGGTGGCCTAATTTACATAAGGATGCTAAGGACTACTACAGAGCTTGAGACGTATGCCAAAGAGTAGGGAAGCCTTCTAGAAGCGATGAAATGCCTTTAGCACCTCAGTTAACCTTACAGGCATTTGATAAATGGTCTATTGACTTTGTGGGACCTATTAACCCACCAGGAAAGTGCACGAGATCTTGATACATCATCACTGCTACAGAGTATTTGACCACGTGGGTAGAAGCAAGAGCAATTAAGGATTGTAGTGCAGCCACAGTTGTGCAGTTCATTTTTGAGGACATTATAACTAGATTTGGATGTCGGAAGATCCGCATGAGTGATCGAGGCACACACTTCATCAACAAAATTATTGAAGCCTTGACTTGGGAATTCAAAGTTCACCATCCGAAGAGTACTCCATACCACCCAGAGGAAAATGGCACAGTCAAAGCTTTCAATAAGATCTTGGAGATAGTGTTGACTAAGATTTGCAATGTTAACAGAGATGATTGGGATCTGAGAATTCCAGCAGTGTTATGGGCTTATAGAACTACTTGCAAAAAGTTAACTACGCAAACTCCCTATAAGTAAAGGAAAAGCTAGCCGTTGGAAGAGAAGATCAAGGAAGATAAAGCAGCAAAGAAGAGGGATTATGGACAACTCAACAAGCGGAAGAAGACACCAATGGATGCTTTGGAGCACCTCATGGAAAAGAGGGAGGAACAGGTTGGTGAAGCCCTTAAAACGCGGGTCAAGTGGACCTAGGGTTTTGGATCTAGGGTTTTAACACTCAGATTTTGGTCATGTAATGTATAAATAAAGGTCTAAAAGACATGGGAGGGGGTTCATTTGTATTATTATTTTCATTGTTCATTGTCGATTATTGTTGTTGAGAGCAATATTGAGTCTGTATTTTGGATCTTTAGCTAGGTGAGAAGATCAACCCTGTAGCTAGGTGCGCAGGGAGGGAAGAGAAAGAGAGAAAGAGAGAAGATCGGCAGCTAAGTTCATAGATAGAACTGTAYGTTTTCATCTAATATATCAAGAAATGCAGTTATGTGGATGTAGCMCTAGGGAGAGGGTGAACCATGTATATATTCTTATCTTTGTGGTYGATGTTGTGTTATTTGTCATCTGATATATTGTTACTGCATTGTTGTGTTAGATCAGAGATATAACTTCRTGAAGTAAGCTTAAGAGTGGTAAAGAATATCTAGATTGTTTTGTGTTGTGTTTTGGAATCACTTTGCATTTCCTYTGGTTGTAGACACATGTGTCCTGCAACCCCCTATTGCTACTTCAAGTGATATTGCATATGCTTCGCAGGTGTTGYCGAAAGGGCCAGTTATTAGGGTTTGTTGGTGCGCTGTTAGAGTTGAACCCTGGGTTTGCCCATGTGCCAACAACAACCTTCACTTGCCAAGTGCCCTGTTGAAATTAGATTTTYCCTTAGATCTGGAACATGTCTTACCTCTTTCAACAACCATTGATTTCCATTCCTTTGCTTCAATTTTACTTTTCCCATTCCAACAATTTTGCATGTTGCATCATCACCCAAATGAACCTGTCCAAAATCACCTTGAACATAATCTAGAAAATGTTTCCTATGGGGTGTGGCATGAAATGAAGCCCTTGAATCTACTACCCAAGACTCAGAAATATTATCTATAGAAAGAATCAAATAATCTTGTTACACATCACCTATTACATTTGCTTCCTGATTTTTCTCCTACTATCCATCTCTTTGTTTATTTGGAGCTCTGCAGTCTTTCTTCAGATGTCCTTTCTTCCCACAATTATAGCACTATATTTCCCAGTCTGGATTTGAATCTTCCCTTCCTATAATTCTCACGGTTCCCTGAGCCCTTTCCTCTATCCTTTTGTCTTCCCCTGCTCTCCATGTTTAAAACATTACCTCATGTCTCACCTGTGCTTTTCCGTCACATTTCCTCGCTAAGGATAACACCAACAACATCATCAAATTTTAAAGTGTTTGAACTGGAGACAGAGTCACTTACAACCATGACCAAGCCATTTGAGCTTTCTAGCAATGAGCACAAGATTAGAAGAGCCATGACCTCATCATCAAAGTCCACTTTTACAGAACTTAGTTGATTAGTAATTGTATTGAATTCATTTAAATGATCTCCAATAGACCCACCTTCTGACATCTTCATATTAAATAATATCTTCATTATAAATACCTTATTAGACGCCGAGGGTTTTTCATACAATTTAGCCAATGCATCCATCAACTTCTTTGTTGTCTTTTATTTTGAAATGTTGAAAGCCACCGACGCTACTAGGCTCAACCATATCGTTCCTAGTGCCTTTTTGTAAAGAACCTCCCATTCTTCGTCCTTCATGGTCGTCGAATTATTTTCTATTCCACCCAATTGTAGGAATAGATCCTTCTGATATAAATAATCTTCCATCTGCATCTTCCATAACTAGTATTTTTGGTCGTTAAATTTCTCGACCCTAAACTTTCCATCTTCCGCCATTGCTCCCCCTCAAACCAGGAACCCTCTTTTCCTGTGATTTACCTTTTTCTTTCATACCAGTTGTTAGAAAAACAAGATCGTGGAACAATAAAATAAAACAAATGCAGAAATAAAACACAGAATATACACAATACAATAGAGACACATATATACGTGGTTCACCCAGTGTGGGCTACGTCCACCAGAGAAATCGCCAGGTCCTTCCTTTTTATTATCCTGCAAATGAAGGGATAGAACCTACATCACACATGATGTAACTTCCTCTTCTTTCTCTCACAGTCTCCTCTCTCAGAAAAAAAATATTCGCAATGATGCATAGCCGCATACATTTCCCTCATGAAAAGAGGGTTTCCTTCTAGGGCAAAAAACCCTAACATAACTTCTAGCGTCAAATCTGCGACCTTATAATGAACGGTTCAGATTTACTATGAAATTGCAATATACATTTACAAGGCAATTTTTCATTCGGGGGATTCGCCCTTGAACCCCTGCTTGCCCTCAGACCTCATAGGGGGGGGAATCCCCCCTACAACCCCCCGCATGGAGGGGTGTATAGTATTATGGGGTGTACAATCTTCATGCAATATAAACATGGCTGAAAACAAAGACCTATGAAACAGGAAGATAATCAAGCTCCACAACCAACAATATTTTCTCAAACCTTGTAGCTATATTCATATCCAAGAGATTTCGGGGGGTTTGGGGACCAATGTGATAAAAGATATATGTCACTCAAAGGAAGGGTGTAAATTGGCCCTTAAACATGCACAGGAAGGTGCAACATTTCAAATGTCTCAAGAGAGGAAAAAGCTTATTTTTAGGGTCCTTACAGCAGGATTTTCCCAATTGACAGGCCGCCCATGGTAATGATGTCTGCAAACATGCGTGACCTAGGCAGGGGGGAAATCTCCTAAAGAAGACTAATTGATGTGGATCGACCATATGGTATGTCAATTCAAGAGTCAATCGGTCATAATGAGTCTATAATGTCATAATTTCAAAAGCTCTTTTCAAGTTGGAGTTTTATGGGTTTTATTAATGATTATACCAACTCTCAGTTTGTCGCAAGCATGTGAAAGCTAAAATAAAAGGTCGTTTTATGGGCCGGGGAACACAAGAAATTAAATATGCTTACACTTAGGAACTTGGAAGAAGATATTTAAAATTTGTATGCCTAAATGAAAGGGGTAAATGGGTCCATTGCTAAAACTGGAGCTTTGTCGTTCAATGGAAGCTAAGAGATTTAATATTTTGTTAGAATGGGAAAAGGCATGGAGATTAAAGATCCAATTTCTTTGGTTAGATGCGAGGGACCAAAATTCAAAGTTTTTTCAAAAGTTTGCTAACTACATGAAAACTTTAAATACCATTTAGGAGCTAAAGGACTCCCAAGGGAAAAGGAAAAGGGGGTTCTCGAATTTGGCCGCCTTGGGGGCCGATCACTTTAAGGATTTGTTCATGGAATCGTAGTAGGAAAAGGTGGGTGAAATGTTGAAGTTAATATCCTTGTTTCCTACATTAGTAGACGAGGCGGAAAATCGAGAACTCTTTAGAGAAGTAACTAAGAAGGAATGAGGGCAACCATTTCTAGTTTCAGTAAAGATAAAATTCATGGGCCAGATGGTTGGACTGAAGAGTTTTTTGGGGAATTCTTTGATGTGGTCGGGGCTAATATCCTTAGGGTGGTGGAAGAGATACACCTCTCGAGCAAGATGCCTCACATCATCAACTCTATTTTCATTGATGTTATCCCTACATTGGACTACCTTTATTCCTTTGATGATTTTTGGCCTATTTCCCTTTATAACTGTCTTTATAAGATCATTGAAAAAATGATTTCAATAAGAATCAAACCGATCTTGTCAAATATCATTTCTCCATAGCAATTTGGGTTTCTCAAGGGAAGGCTTATCCTTGAATCCATTAGGTTAGTGCTTGAGGTTATTCACACATCAAAGTACATAAACACAATGTCTTAGTTGTCAAAATAAACCTTTCTGAGGCCTATGATAGGGCCTCTTGGCTTTATCTTCAACTACTACTTTTGCATATTGGGTTCAAGCTTCCATTTGTAAAATGGATCATGTCATGTGACACTTTAGTTTCCTTCATTGTTTTAATCAATGGAGTGTGATCGTCATTCTTTAAATTGGGTCATGGTCTTAGACAAGGCTGCCCTTTATCGTTGTATCTCTTCTTGATGGTAGCATATGGTCTTAGTCGTGTAATTGCTAAAGTAAAGTGGGTTAATACATTCCAAGGGATTAATATGGGGAGACATGAAAAAATAACACATTTGTTGTTCGTTGATGACGTACTAATTTTTTTATTTTTGTGAAACAACTGAAGAAAATATTTTGAAGGATATATTGAACCTTTTATGTGATGCAATGGGAATGATCATTAATGTGGGAAAATCAACAATCTTCCTTCCAAATATAGATAAGGATATTAGGAATATATTTTCAAACTTGTTCAATTTTCCATTGCAGACTTTGGGTGAAGGGATCAAATACTTGGGTTTTATGCTAAAGCCCAATAATTATGGAATAACAGACTGGGTCTCGTTACTCTCTAAGATAGAACAAAAAATTAAACATTGGTGTAACCGGTGAATCTCTAGAGGAAGAAGGTTAGTTCTTATTAAAATGGTTATCGAGGTTGTTCTTGTATATTGGCACTTGTTGGCCCTCATACCAAAAGGAATACTAAGTTCCATAAATAAGATGTGTTTTAATTTTCTATGGAAGGGAAACCCATATTATAAAGGTTCACACTTGGTAAATTGGAAATGTATTTCCAAGACAAAAAAAATTGGGTGGATGGGGGTTGAAACAAGTTCCAATCTTTGGTTTTGCTTTGGCTTCCAAATCATTGTGGGTTTTCTTTTCACAAGACATCCTGTGGAGGTGTATCCTTATTGATAAATATGTTGTGCCAACTCTATCCTAGACTAGATCCATCTGGTATGGAAAACTACAACAAATGTCTCCAATCAATGGAGAGCAATGACGCTTTCATTTCCAGTGGTTGGGAGGTACCTGGCATGGAAAATGGGCAATGATACTCAAGTGAGAGTTGTCATTGATGCCATAATTATATGTGGGGAGAATATTTTTCTACTATAGGCTTTAGTTTCTTCTCTATGGGAGTTGGGTAATTTCACTTTGAACAAAATTGGTGATCCTTTGGTTACAGCTATTTGGAAACATTTTTGGCATTCAACATGGAGTTTATGTTTGGATGTCACTTGGACTCTGGTTTAGTCCCATTATACATCAGACCTAAAAAAGGCTCACATTCACTTGACGGGTAATGAGGACAAACTAGTCTAGTACACCAAACATTCGAGTGGTCAGTACTCCGCTAAACTTGGGTATCAGACCATGCTCGAGACAGGTGCAGGAAATATTCAATGGTGGTATAAAAGGTTGTAGAAAATCAAGGGGCCTCCAAAGGGAATAATTTTTTTCTAGCTTGTGTTGGAGGAGAGGGTGTTGATGTGGGATTTATTACAGTTGTGAGGTAAACATGGGCAAGGTGTTTGCTACTTGTGCAAATAAGAGGATGAGACCAACTATCACCTCTTCCTAGATTGTATGTTTACTCGACATGTTTGAAAAGAGGTTGGTCTTCAATTGGGGGTGACGTGTATGTGGTCAAAGCCCAGGTTGAGAGATTTTTTTAAAGAGTTTTTTTTAGGTGCTTCATGGAAGGCATGGTGAGTTTTACCAATACTAGTTTCATGTGGCATCTTGTTGGTGCGGAATTCAAGTATATTACAAAACAAAGCCACTCCCACATTCAAAATATATCAGCAAGCTATCACTCTACTTAAACATTACAATGTTTATTCCTCATTGAAGAAAGGTCGGGTGTTCAATTTGATTTACATAAATAAGCAGTGGCCTTGGAGTTATTTCGATGGGGCATGTCAAGGCCCACACATCATTTGCAGGATAGGGTTCATTTTATACTTTTCTGACTCTCATTATCTCTCTATTCATGCAAATTTGGGATCAAGGACCAATAATGTTGCAAAATTAAATGCCCTTTTTGCACTTTTAAAATATGCTATAGATATAAATGTGCAAACACTTCAAGTTCTTGATGACTCAAATATATGTATTGGTTGGATGTTGTGGACATTACAGCTTGTACATCTGGACTTGTTGCAACTCAGACAACGTCTAAAAATATTAACAACACTTTTTAGCCAGATTCAATTTATGCATATATTTAGAGAACTCAATGTTATAGTGGATATTCTCTCCAAGGATGCTTTATCTATCCTTGGAGGAAAATGTCATGGTGGTGGAGTAATTTGTAGATAAGGATCTAATTTCAAATTGGGAGGGGAATTTTTATGATACATAAAATGATCTTAGTTTTTCTGACCTTTTTGGTTATTTGTGAATTATAGGATTAAAGACTGATAGACTTTGATTTGCTTAAGTGTCAGATGGGATAGACCCAGATATAGAATATTGTTATTTTTGTATGTGATTTTGCACCTTTGGATTGTATCTTCATTTTTTTGAAATAGAAGTTATGATTTATTTCTCAGAAGAAGAAAAAAAAAATAATAATAATAATAATTACAACACTATAGGAATTTAAATGGTTGCATGCAAGTCTACAATGATGATTAATTCCAAAGGATTAACTAAGTGGTTTCATCAATTTATTTTTCAAAGAAATGTATGGCATTTATGCACTAAACCGAATGTTATCGACAGGTGTAGTATTCTGCATGGTTGAGAATCCAATGGGTATTATATATATATATATATATATATAGTCCAACCAATAGAGAAACTATGGCACACAAGTTGATTATATATAAGGGTAAAATTTACATTTTTTAAACAAGTTATTAACCAAACAACTTTCAGAGTTGTGCATATTCATAATTCTAATCTGAGGCTGCTAGCAACTGGTACGGCTCGGCTCTAGCCTTCTCTTTTGTACAGGGACGGATCGAGCTTAGGAAGGGTATTTTTGTTCTATTTTTTTTTTCAATATGAAGCAATGGCCCATAGATCAAGAGCTCGCACATTTCAATCAAATCCCAAGATAGCTCTAGCATTAATTATTAGACCAAAGTTTCTCGAATGGATGAGGCAGTGGTTGATTATGAGGCGAAGGGGATCAGTACGTCGGATATTTTTGTCAGTGATGAGGAGTTTGTAAGCCTGCAAAAGTACAATTGCTCAGATGTTGAGAAGGCTCTGAAACCGTCCGATGGTCTGGGAAGTAAAGATCGCTCGCATGGTTCTCTTCTACCCGTTTTTTATAAGATTCATGGTGGAGGAGGACGTCAAAGTCCTATGCCAACTATTAATTCTTGCATGCAAACTCATTCAAGCACTAAAGGGGGTGGGACATGCCTAAGTATTGAGGAATTCATGTGCATGCAAACAAGATGTCCTCAACGAAGGGAAAGAAATTTCCAGTGCCATGTTATAAGAGCATAGAGTCAGGTGTCACTGCATCCTCCCTTCCACCAAAACACAAGGCTAGGTGATGGAAGGTGAGTAATGAAAACAGGAGAATGGTGGTGGGGGTAGATGTTGATATGGGTGAAATTCCATACTTGATGGGTCAAACAGCAGTGGGTCAGTTCAACAAGAAGGTGGTTCATTCTTCTACATTGGTGAGATGGCTAGACTTGAACTAGTCAGGTTTGTTAGGATACAAACCCATTTTGCACACCCTCTCTAGTGGTTGCATTCTTTTTAAATTTAAATCTAAGGAGGATTTCGAGGTAATTTTCAGTTAGGTCTAGAATTGGGGGCCATCGGGTTTAGTGTTGATGGAATTGGTAGTTAATTTTGACCCCACTCAAGATGTGATTTCTCTCACTAAATTTTGGGCAATTCTACCCAACCCATCGTTGGTTTTATGGAACGAGGCCATCCTGGCCTCCATTGGAAACCAAATTTGGATGTTTTTTTAAAGCGAGCCGAGATGGGAATCAAAATATAATAGGAGGTGGGCTTGGCTTCAAATTGAAGTTGATCTCAAAGATAGATTGTTGAATGAAATTGAATTGGTTTATGGTGGTTTCTCTTGGATTCAAATGATAGACTATTGGAGAGTCCCCTTCAAGTGTTATGGGTGCCATGAGCTAGGTCTCCTACTGGCTCAATGTCGCAGTTCCCCTTCTCAGTTCCCACCGTTTAAAAAATCATGGAAGTGGAAGGTCGACACTGAAGCAAAAATATTGTGAAAAGGTGGTGGATGGAAACTCATTTATGTGCAATAGTCCCCCAGTCTCTTCGGAAATAAAGAACAATGGTCACTCCTCGGGGATTCCTATGGCAAAGGAAATGGGTAAGTCAACTTGTCGTGTTTTAAAAGATCTGTCTTTTTTAAATGATGATCTAGAGGCATTGGAGGAAGCAAATGTCAAGTCTATGGAATCTAAAGAGGGACACATTTTGTCATATGCTCCCCCTTACATCCCCAAAGAAGACCATGTCCTTTCTTACACACGGGTTTTAGAACCACATGGTGACCCAACCTTCCCATTATCTCGTGTAGGATTTCCTCCAAACCCCCAGGTGCCCACGATGACCCAAGCTTCACCTCCCTTGGATACTCCCTCATGCTCCTTTTCTTCCAAATATATTTTAAAATCAAACTATCTCTTAAGGTCCAGAGTGAAGAAAGGGCTAGGGGATTCTTTCATTGGAGGCCTTGCACTGGAAAAGGGGGTGGCTTCTCATGCTAGTAGAAAATATCACTTGTCCCTTGCCCAAGAGCAGGCTATGAAGGACATCAAGAATGGTAAACAACCCACTATCATTAGGGCCCTTAGAGCAAAGAAATCTCTGGTAAAAGGTTCTAAATGATCATTTTGTCTCTTAATGCTCGTGGGGTAGCGGGAACCTCAAAAATTCAGGCCCTCAAAAGGTTGGTCTCAGATAGTAAACTTAACATCCTATTAATCCAAGAAACTATGTATTCAGAGGAAAAGGTTGTGGAATCTCTCAAACCCTAGTTATAGGACTGGTCTTTTTGTGCGAGTGATTTGGTAGGATTTTCAGGGGAACTCATTTCGCATGGAGCCTTAATTTCAAATCTATCTCTTAAATGATTACTATGTCCAGTATTGTTTTGGATGTGGAGGATTACACCATGGTGTCTTCCTTTCGAATGGTAAACATTTATGGGCCTTGTGATGATAAGCACCCCTTCTGGGAAGGTTTAAGCAAATCATGAATTCTTTGGGCTTCTAATGTTATTATAGTAGGAGATCTTAACTTTACTTTGTTCTTAAAATAAGTTTGGGGGAGGCATCCCATGAGGAATTCGTTGCAAGGATTTTTTTTCCCTATGGAAAGCTTTCCATCAGCTTGAGGACTTGGAGCCTCCCAAGCATACTCAGACTTGGAGGAATGGGTGGAAAGGAGATGATCTGGTTGCAAAAAGGTTGGATGGGTTCTTGTTAGCAGAAAATATGTTGGAAAAACCCAGGATAATCAAATCGTCGGTGATGGTTGACGATATTTCGAATAATATGCCCATAATTTTAAATATTTCAAAATGTGGTTTTAAGCCCCTTTCACCCCTAAAATTCAACCAGGACTAGTTGAAGGAAAGTGATTATAGGAAACTCATTGCAAATGAATGGGTTCATCTTAGAAATATCCCTTAGTGCTCTTTTATGCAACAAATGGAAACCAATCTAGAAAAAATCAAACAAGCCTCTAGGATTTGGTCTATGACTTCAACCGGAAAACCCTCGCTCTTCTTTAGGAAGTCAAAAGTAGGATTGCAGAATTGTTGATTTTGAATCTCGCAGACTCCCTTTCAAAGGAGGAAGAGACAGAGTTAGGAAAAATGGTAAACAAAAAATGTGAGCTTTTGGCTTTAGATGAATTAAAGTGGCACCTCATAAACAAGGCGGTATGGATTTAGGAAGGTGACAATAACTCAAAACAATTTCACATTTATGCAAATCATTGAAAGAATTTGAATTCAATTGTTGAAATCAAAAATTCGGAGGGTCGATTGGTATCCTTGTTTACAGAGAATTCCAGAGCTAGGGTTGGTTATTTTTCGGGTCTTTTTTCGTAACCCCTAGGTTATCCTACCAGGAAAATATTAAAAGTTGTCGAGCTCTTCATTAGCTCAATCAAAAAGGAGATGAATGAGTCCCTTCAAGAGGAAATTTTGGAGGGGGGAGTCTTGGCCATGCTTGAAACTTTCCCAAAAAGTAACCATCCAGGTCCATATGGAATTACAATGGAGTTCTTCCTTGGTTTCTATGATTGAATACAATATGACTTACTTAAGGTGGTTCCAGAATCGAAGAGGTCTGGAAAAATCCTTGTCTCCTTCAATAAGACTTTCCTAGCGTTGATTCCTAAAGAAAAAGGAAACAACCTCTTTTGAGGATTTTAGACAAATATCATGTTGTAACCCGATATACAAGCTCATTTCTAGGATTATAACTAATTAGATTAAACCAATCCTGAGCGACCTTTTTTTTTTAGGAACAATTTAGGCTTATGTTTAAAAGGAAAACTCATTATGTTGTTGCTTTGGCCCAAGGGTCCCTCCACTCCCTCAATACCAAAAAGGTGCTATCCATTGTCCTAAAAATTGATTTATCAAAGGCCTATGTCAAAGTCAATTAGGCATTCCTCAGGCTCACTCTAATCGATATGGGAATGAATTTAAATACTCTCAATTGGATTATGAGTTGTATTGACTCAGCTTCATTCGTAGTTTTAATAAATGGTTCCTCGTCCCCTTTCTTTGGGTTGTCCAGAGGCCCGAGACAAGGATTCCCTGTGTCTCCTTTCCTTTACATTATCATGGCGGAGGGTCTTAGAAAATATTTTGAAAATGCAAAGAGGATAGGTCTTCTTAAAGGAATTAAAATTTCTCCCGAGGTTTTCCTAACTCATATGTTATTTGTTGATGACATAATGATCATTAGTGCAGGTAAGGTGCACAAATTTAAAATTCTAAAGTCTATCCTGGATTTGTTTTTCTCTATTACATGCATGTAAATTAATATGGAAGAGTCAAATTTATTGACATGTGCCCTCAAGAATGAGCTTCTAGTTCAGTTGGATGCTTGTCCTCCATTTAAGAGGAAAAACATTGATGATGGGATCACGTACGTTGGATTCAAACTAAAAACCATGTGGTTATAGGATAGAGAAATGGTTATGGCTTCCCAAGAAAATTCAAGCAAGGGTTTTGAATTGGGCATTTCATTTGCTCTCAAGAGGAGGTCGCCAGGTGCTTATTAACTTAGTGCTCAATAACATTCTGTTATATTTGGGAGCCATTGCTAAGATCCCCAAAGGCATTCTCTCCAAGATAAGGAATATATGCTTCCAATTTTTATGGTCAGGAAAAAAGGAAGCGATGGGAATCCCATTAGTTAAATGGTCTTAGATTGCAATGTTGAAACCATTAGGTGGATGAGGAGTTAAAAATATATTCTAGTTCAATAAGGTGCTTGTTTCCAAGAGCCTATGGAGGATCACTCACAATACTATGCTTTGGGGTCGGGTGATGGTGTCAAAATACTTCCTTGGAAGATCGTTAGTGGATTAGTTTTGTGAACCTATTAAACCAATGGTAAATTTCTCAATTTTATGGAAAGAAATGGTGGAGGATTTTTCACTCATTGGAGACTGGATTGCATGGAATATAAGGAATGTTAAAAGAATTTGAAATGGGGAAGACTCATGGGAAGGTGCTTCTAATGCTTACAAATTATCTGTCAAGTTGATCTCAGACCTTCAAAATTTAGGAATTTTCTTAATTTGGGAAGCAAAAAAGGAAGATAGGGATGAGGTTGGGTGCACTATGTGGAAATATTTGGTTGACCTAAGGTTGGAAGGGGGGAAATGGGCCTCTTATGTAACGTTACTAAATTCCAATTTTGTTTGCCTAATGGAAAAATATCCCAACACCCTATGTTGGTAGAAAAACCCAATCAATAGAAATTATATAGTAAAGTTAGGGTATCTCTCATTGGTAGAAAAAAAAATTCACGAACCAAATCGGTTGTGGTGGGCGGATATCTAGAAATTGATTGCCCCTTTAAAACTAATATTGGTTTTTTGGCTTGCTTTTAATCAAAATATCCATACATGATATGTGTGGTTGATGCAGCATTGGATGGGTCCTAGCAGGTGCGCACTTTGTAAATCAGTGGAGGAATCTAACTCCTATCTATTTGTTCAATGTCAGTTCGCACAACAAGCCTGGAGAGTGGTTCACACTTTGTTTAAATTTAATTTCTAGCCACTAGGAAACTACTTGGAAAAGTTGTTTTTTCACTGGAAGAAGACACAAATATCCAAGGACTATCGTTTTTCTCCTAGAATCTTCATGTATTTTATTTGGTGGGCCAAAAATATGTCTATTTTTCATAATCAAGTTATTCATGTGGAGGTAGTTGTTGGGGTTATTTTCAAAATGTGTTAAGAACCAAATATCAATATAGCATAGAAAAATATCAGAAAAAGTACTCAACGCCTTGAAAAAGAGATAATTTCAAATAATAAGCCTCTTCGAGGGGGCAACCTCCTTTTACCCCACTTAAATGTTCAAGTACAAGATGATTCAAAATGAAAATGTCTCCTTGGTATATATAGGAG
>ML787908.1:102981-152062 GCA_009831015.1 Picea engelmannii | reverse complement strand
GCAAGTTCATTCCCATTATCTAGTTTCCACTCATGGTATCATGGTCGGTATTAGTGCTCCACCCTTTAGCCAGTTGTTCAACATGCTTTCATTAACAAAATATATTTATATTGTGTGAAAATGTCCATTCTAGTCTTATATTGGACAAATATCCCTGTTGCAAATCACGGCGACATTAAGTCATGGTTATAACTACAGACTGGGAGAAAATTGGGCATTTCATTCTCATCCCCCTTAATGTAACATCATCCTTTTTGTTTTATCATTCGCATAAACAACTTTATATAGTAAACAAAAATGGGTATGTCACTTTCATGGCATCCTCTAGTTCCCACGTGGCCTCATCTGCTCCAAATTGCTTCAATTGCACCTTAACCTGTGTGATGGCTCAGTTCTGAAGTACTGTCTCTTTGTTGTCTAGGATATGCTAAGGCTCAGGCCAGAATTCTCCTTTTGGTTCCACCTGGATCACAATCCAATCAATAATTTGATTAGATTCATGAACATATTTCTTAAGTAAGGGTACATGGAATACATTATGTTCTTTGACAGTAAGAGTTAAGGCAAGCTTGTATGCCATTGGTCCCACTCTCTCTAGGATCTCGAATGGTCCATAGTAGTGGGGTGCTAACTTAGCACATGTTCCCATTCTTAGAGAACTTCTTTTGGGCTTAACCCAAAGATAAACATGGTCTCCCACTTTGAAATCTTTATGAGCTTGATTTATGTCTGCATAGCTCTTTTGCTTGTCTTGTACTGCTTTCAAGTTTTGCTTGATCTTGGCCACTCCTTGTTCCATTTATTTTAGCATTTTTGGCCCAAGTGTAATCCGGTCCACTGAATTATCCCAACTAATTGGGTTATTACATTTCCATCCATATAAGGCCTCAAAGGGACTCATTTTCAATGACTCCAGGTACCATTATTATAAGAAAACTCCACTAGGGATAAGTAATCTTCCCACTTATTGGGATGTTGCATAACATACATCCTTAGTGTGTCCTCCAACACTTTGTTTACCCTATCTATTTTCCCATATGTCTGAGGATAGTAAACAATTTTGAAAGCCAATTGGGTCCCAAAGCCTGCAAATAAACCTTTCCAAAAATTTGAAGTAAATTTGGCATCTCAATATGATATAATTTTCTTGGGGATGCCATGTAACCTGAAAATTTCCATTATAAAAATATTTGCAATATCAATTTCTTTGTAGGTGGATTTCACTATAATAAAGTGAGTTGTCTTTCTCAACTTATCCACCACTACCATAATTGCATCATGTTTCTTGGTTGTTCTTGGAAATCCAGTGATGAAGTCCATAGATATGACTCCCCACTTCCATTTGGCAATTTGTAAGCGTTGTAGCAACCATGTTGGATCTGTATGCTCTACCTTAACATGTTGGCATTATAAGCATTTGGAAATGTACTCATAAATATCTTTCTTCATCCCAGGCCAGTAGTATAACTTTCTCACAGTTGTTATCATTTTCTAATAACCTAGGTGACCTACATAAGGTCTCTTATGGAAATCATTCATTATGAGATCTCTCAATTCAACTAAATTGGGTATGTAAAACATGTTGTTGTACATCAATGGCCCATCCTCCATGAGTTGATATCCTTCATACATTTTCCTTCTTGGCTTTTTCTCTAAGCCTTTCTCTAATCCCATGTTTTATATCATACTGACATACACTAGTTGTTCCTACATGTATTGTTTGCATGCTTCGACTGAGTGCATCTACCACTCAATTTTAGTTTCCTTTAATATGTTGAATCTCAAAATCAAATTCTCTAATGAGAGACATCCACCTAACTTGTATAGCATTTAAACGAGGCTAACAAAAAAAATACTTCAACCCACTGTGATCTGTCATTAACACAAACTTTCTTCCCAACAAATAGTGCCTCCACATCTTCAAGGAATGCACAATAGATGCAAGCTCGGAATCATTAGTAACATAATATTTCTCATGCTCATTTAGTTTCTTCGACTCATAATTGATTGCATACCCTTCTTGCATGAGGACTCCACCAAGACCTTCCTTGCAACCATTTGTACACACCAGGAAGTCCTTATGTGAATTTGCAACCTTCAACATAGGTGCATTTTTTAGAAGATGTTTCATCTACTAGAAAACTGCTTCACAATTCGTTGACCATACAAATTTCACTCATTTCCTTTGTAGTGAAGTGATTAGATGCCCAATCTTTGAAAATACTTGGATGAACCTATTGTGGTATCCTGCCAATCCCATAAATGATCTCACTTCTCAGGGTCTACTACAACTCATTCATCTTAGATCGCATGACATAAGTAATGGATATGTCTCTAAAAGAAATCATGTTTGTTGTACTTGGAGTATAATTGATTCAGTCTCAAGACTTGCAATACTAACCTAAGGTGCCCCTAGTGCTCTTATTTAGTCTTTGAGTAGATTAGGATATCAACAATAAATACCATAATAAACTTATCCAAGAAATTAATAATAATGGTGTTCATTGGGAACATAAATGTAGTTGGTCGATTGGTAAGCCCAAAGGGCACCACTACAACCTCATAGTGTCCATACCTTGTCCTGAAGGAAATCTTATGGATGTCATCATCGGTAATCTTGAATTGATGATATCCAGACCTCAAGTCTATCTTGGAGAATACTATGGCCCCTTTCAGCTGATAAAAAAGGTCATTGATTTTGGGAAATGGATTTTTTTTTATGGTCATCTTATTCAAATTTCTATAATCAATTCATATCGTAAGGGTACCATCCTTATTCTTTACAAGAAAATATGGTGCTCCTCATAGGTGTTATCACCCTGTAATTTCCCAAGCTAAAGAGGAAATCAGCAGGGGTAACCACAAAACTGCTTCAAGTCTGGTATCTAGCCCTCCAAGACTCAGAGAGGGATCTCTCTATCAGATTTAGATTTGTTTGGATTTGGATATTAGGCTAGTTATGCAGAACAAGATTTGTTTTTGAGTTTTTGGTTGAGACAACAAAAAGAGCCATTGGGAAAAATGGATTCAGGTCATGAACTTCAATGGTTTACAGTTCAACATAGGCTGACAACCTCCCTCAAACACTGAGGCAAAATAGGCACCTTGTTCAGCAGGTATAAAGTGATGTAAAGGTAGTCTGAAAAAGAAAAGAGTCCATTGCAATAAGGGGCATCTAACAAAGGATGAATATCTTATGGCAGCTTTAGAAGAAAGAAAACAAGAGGTAGGCCACCAAAAAGGGCATCTAACCAAGGATGATTCCTGAAAGGAAAACCATAGACACATAACAATATTCAACTACATAAGAGGCACCTGACCATGGGTGAATATCTACATGCAGCTGCAGAAGAATCAACATACAAATCTGATGGTTGAAACATAGCATCTAACTATGGACGAATTCTATAACAAGACATCAAAATACATGACAAGCATATTCTACGATGAAAGGAGCACCAAAAGATGAATTCCAATCATACTGCTCTTAGAAATAAGTTGTAAGATAAACAAATAAACAAATAACAGACATTGTTGAGCATAAATGTCATGATGAATCTCAAGTCATAAGTAGGCTTGTTGTGTTAAATTCACAAAGAAATGAACATGGTCTTTCTTACACCTGTTGGGATTTCCCTACACCCAAAATTTACAGGGCCCGGGGAGCCTCTTTTACACAGGTCGAACCTTTGTTATTTCAAAACATGAATTATTTATACCCATTATTACAATGATCGTGTCATCAAATGGATACGATTTCATTCAATCAAATCTAAACTAACAATATTGCATTGCAGAAAAATTGGGACTTCTCCAGCACTGCACTAATTTCTTTAATTATGTGTCAATTATCAGTCATTGGTAACATATTTTTGATGGATTTTGATGATGATGTGGCCACCCCTGAGTGTACGTCATCTCTTTAGATCAGGAAACGTTAGGATTTCGTGGAGATCTAGTCGAATTTTTCCTTCGCCAGATGTCATCCTAGGAAAAATTTGCCTCAAATTCTGAGAAATAGGGTCCCAATGAGTCTTCGATTTTTCCAATCTGAGAGGTCTGTGTAAAAACTGGGGGATTTTTTCGTAGATGATCTTGTGCTAAACAAAAACCTCTTTCAGTTTTTCCTAATTCATCTCCAACTCGCCGAAACAGCTCCCGCAAAATCAAGACTGAAACAGAAAAACCAAAAATCTGAAAAATGAGGCTGAAAGATGGCTTCGATTCTCTTAACTGGTGGCTCATGTTAAAAATATGAAAGAGGTTTTTGTTCTTCAGCCCATTATAAACAAAAACCTCTCTCAGGTTTTGAAAATACGTCTATGTTTTCCCGGAATCATCCTCGAAAAAAGACTGGTCAGACTGGTAAAAATGCGATTTTTTCACTTTTCGAAAGGGTGGTTTTGGAGGGTAGAGTGGTATTGATCGGACCCCGGAGGTGGTAAGTGGTATTGGGAGGGGGGTACGAGTTCACCAGGAGGTGAAACGTATCCCTCCCAATACCACCAACTCGGACCCCTTGGAGTTGATGGGACGTGAGAGGGGGGGGGTCTGAGTGGTACGAGGATTGCGGTGGGTTGTAGACTTAGGATGGTAGTTTTAATTCATTTTTTTTTATTTTAGTTTTGTTTTATTCGTTTTATTTGTTATATGCTATATGTTTATCTTTTATATTTTGTTATATTTTATTTTTAATTAGTGTTTTAGATTATTGTTTTATTTTAATATTTGTTTTTTATTATTTGTAATATGTTTATTGCGTGTTTTAATTTAGTTTTTTATTGTTTTTATTTTATATATGCTTTTTAATGTTTTAATTATATAATTTGGTTTTTATTATGTTTTTAATTTTGTTTTAAGTTTAATTTTTATTTATTATTTAATTCTAATACACTAACCTAGTTACTAATAATTTATTAATTAATAATTAATTAATTAAAAATAATTTATTATTAATACGTCTAATTTAATTTTATTAATCTAACGTTTTTTTGTTTATCCTAAGTTTGGTTTATGCAGGGATGAGTGGCGGGCGAGACGTACTCAATGGGTCAAAAGGGCAAGGGAGTGAGGGCGCAGAGGTGGATGAAGGATGCAGTAGGGTGATGAAGGATCGGGCGAAATGGGTGGAAGGGGAAATGGAAACAACCGAGAGACCAACAAGCCAGGAACTCCATCATGAGACCGACAAATGATATCTGGATCATCAAACCTCCTATAATTATAGGACCCTAACAATAGGGACACACTAGGTCTGATATATCCCTTGTCTAACATTTATTTCAATTGTATTTTTAGCTCCACCAATTCAAGTGTGCTCATCATGTAAGGTACTCTGGACACAGGCACTACTCCTAGCGTAAGCTCTATGGAGAAATCAATATCCCTTTTGGGAGGCAGCGCTGATATTTTCTTTGTAAACGTATCCATGTACTCATTTAGCACTAGATGGTATTCAATTTTGAGCTTGTTATCCTGTACTAAAGCATACAATGGACATCCCATTCTACAATGTCTTTTTAGATACAATATCGAAATTTTTCTTACTGACAGAGGTTTTAGTACACCCAATAATATTGTTTTATTTCCTTCATCACCTTCACATCCCAAGGTCTTGTTAAAAAAATCCAATTTAACTTTATGTGCTGCCAACTACTCCATACCGATCAACTTGTCATATGAGCCCAAGGGTATTATATTCAGTGTTTATTGGGTGTGCAGTCCATTCATCTCAAACCAACATGCTTCTATTGTTGGGTATGTGTTATATTCTGCATCGGGACCGCATTTTTCAGGACCGCGTTATATTTAGGTGGTTTTTCGGCACATGGTTTCTTTGCCGATGGTTTTCTATTTTCGGTTAAAGAATTAGGGTTTTGGATGCCGCTGGCTCCTATATGTATTTTGTATTGTAAACATTGTAACACAATGAATGAATATAGAATATGATGGTTTTCCCGGTTTTGGGTTTCCAAGGGAAAAATCTTTGTATAATATTTGTATTTGCCATTGTATCTTTTCTGTTCTTTTTTTGAATATCTATTTGCAGTAGATATTGTACAAGGTTAAAATCTACATTTGGTATCAGAGCTTTATTGGCTTCAGGGGGACACCTTTGTGGTCAAGGGTTTGGCTCGGGACTGTGATAAGCCTTGTTACAGTGGGAGATCTGTGGTATTGCTTTTTCAGGTGAAAATAAATGGCAAGCAATTCGAAGATGGAGATAGAGAAGTTTAATGGCAAATTTTTTGACCTGTGGAAGCTCAATATGGAAGATCTGTTGGTGGATAGAGATCACTGGATCATGGTAGATCCATGTACTACACCTACAGGAACTTTTGCAGATGACTGGAAAAAGTTGGATCGGAAGGCAAAGAGCACAATTTGACTGTGTCTCTCCAATTCAGTATTACTGAATGTGTCAGAGGAAGCTACAGCCAAGGACTTATGGGAAAAGTTGGGGAAGTTGTATCGGTTTAAGTCCCTAGTAAATAAACTATTCCTGAGAAAGAAGTTGTATAACTTGAGGATCAGAGATGGAGACTCGGTGGCAGAGAATTTGAACGCCTTCAATACTGTGGTAAGTCAATTAATATATGTTGAGATTAAAATTTCAGATGAAGATAAATGTATCAGTTTGTTGTGTTCTTTACCGGACTCGTGGTATAGTCTAGTTGTGGCCATAGGTAGTAATACAACTTCCTTGAAGTTTGAAGAAGTGGTCTCATCCTTGTTGTCGGAGGAGATGAGACGGAAGAATATGGAAGGACATAGCACAGACACATTATTTGCAAGAGGACGTTCCCAGGAAAGAAATAGATCTAATTTCTCAAGTGGGAGATCTAAGTCTAAGGGTAGATCTAAATCTCCCGGAAAGTTTGTAAGGGTATGTTGGAGATGTGGAAAAGAAGGGAACTACAAGAAGTAGTGTAGATCCAAAGTTGAGAAAAATAAGGGATCTAAAGAATCTTCTTCTATAGAAGAAAAGACCTCCAAGGAAGAAGGAGGGGATGTGTACTTGGCCTCTTCAAGCACACACGTAGATCATGAGTCATGGTTGGTTGACTCTAGTGCATCCTTTCATATGACTCCCCACAGGGAGTGGTTCTGCGAATATGAAAGGTATGATGGAGGTAATGTTTTCTTAGGTAATGATTCAACAACCAGAATCATAGGAAGAGGAAGGGTCAAGTTGAGGCTCATAGATAGAAGGATTAGAACATTGTCTGGTGTTTTGCACATCCCAGGTTTGGCCATAAATTCGATTTCTGTAAGCAAAATGGACGATGCAGGGGTAAAAACAATATTTGAAAAGGAAACCTACAAGATGGTTCGAGGAGCAATAGTGTTGCTAAGGGGAGTTCGATTTGGAACTCTGTATAAGATGCAAGGAAGCACTATTAGTGATGGGTGTAATAGTTCCATTGTTCCTGATATTGGAGTTGAAGAAGAAAGAACTCCTACAGTCTTTAGAGAAAAGGTTATGATGTGGCATCAAAGACTGGGGCATATCGAAGAGAAGGGTCTTTGACTACTACACGGTAAAGGTATGGTTGAAGGTATGTCTAACTACTCTCTGGATTTTGATTTCTGTGAACATTGTCTATATGGGAAGCAGAATCGGGTAAGATTCCCCTCTGATGCAACGAGGGCAAAAAGGAGTTTACACCTAGTTCACAGTGATGTTTTTGGACATGTGTCGATCTCATCATTGGGAAAATATGTGTACTATGTCTCATTTATAGATGACTTCTCGAGGAAGACTTGGATATATTTCCTCGGGAAGAAATTTGAAGTCTTTAGCACGTTTAAAGAGATTAAGGCTCTTGTTGAGAATCAAACAGAGAAAAGAATTAAGGTGTTGAGGACAGATAATGGTGGAGAGTTCTGTGGAAATGAATTTGAAGAATTATGTAAGAAGTGCGGTATAACAAGGAAGAAGACTACTCCATATACACCTCAACAGAATGGAGTTGCAAAAAGGATGAACATGACATTGATGGAAAAAACAAGGTGCATGCTCAGTGGTGTCGGGTTAGGGCAAGAATTCTAGGCAGTGTTGGATGACAAGACTCCACAAGAGGTATGGACTGGTAAGGAACCTTCTCTCACACATCTCAAGGTTTTTGGTTGCGATGCATATGTTCATGTTCCAAAGGAAAATAGGAGTAAGCTGGATAAGAAGGTTGAAAAAGTGTATATTTATTGGATATAAAGATGGTCTCAAAGGTTATAAGCTTTGTAACCCAAAAACTAATAAGGTAGTGTATATCTGAGATGTGGTATTTAGAGAAATGAAGGATGTTGTTAAACAGGAAGCCCTACCAAGTAAGGAAGAACTAGAGAATATAGAGTTTGATTTAAAGGATGATGAATCAGACTCTACAGAAGAACATGAATTAGAAGAAGAAGATCCTCATACTCCAGTATTAAGGAGATCAGATCGAGAAAGAAGGCTACCAGAAAGGTATAGTCCATCTGATTTCCGTTCAAATTTTGCTTTGTCTATTACTGAGGATGATCCTAGAACTGACAAGGAGGCAGTGGATTCAAAGGATGGAAATCTTTGGAAAAGGGCCATGGATGAAGAACTGACATCTTTGGATAAGAATGAGGTTTGGGATCTAATGGAGTTGCCGACTGGAAGAAATCTCATTGGCAACAAATGGGTATTTAAAAAGAAGTTGAATGCAGAAGGAAAAGTGGAGAAATACAAAGCTCGGTTAGTAGAAAAGGGTTATTCCCAGGTTGAGGGAATTGATTTTGCTGAGATTTTTTCTCATGTTGCCAAGTTAACCTCCATAAGATTTCTGCTATATGTTGCTGCTGTATTTGATTTTGAAATAGAAGAAATGGATGTGAAGACGACATTCCTACATGGGGATCTGGAAGAAGAAATCTATATGAAGCAACCAAAAGGTTATGTTGTGAAGGGAAAGAAGGAGATGGTATGCAAGCTGAAAAAGTCCCTATATGGTTTAAAACAATCACCAAGAATGTGGTATCAAAAATTTGATACTGATATGCTGGGACTTGGCTTCACAAGAAGCAAAGAAGATCATTGTGTGTATTTTAAATTAATTGGTGATCATTTGATTTATTTGGTCTTATATGTGGATGACATGTTGTTGATAGGAAACAACAAGGAGATTATCCAGGATGTGAAAACTCAGTTGTCCTTTAAATTGGACATGAAGAATCTCGGTGCTTCAAATTTCATTTTGGGCATGGAAATTAAAAGAGATAGGAAAAGGAGGAAACTCTGGTTAAATCAAAGAAAATATGTCGAGACAATATTGTAGAGGTTTAATATGTAGGAATGTAAACTGGTCAAGGTTCCTATTCCTGTTGGTGTAAAGTTATCTGTGGATCAGTTTCCCAAGACACGTGAAGAAGAGGAGGACATGTCTCATGCTCCATATGCAAGTGCATTTGGAAGTTTGATGTATGAAATGGTTTGTACTAGACCGAACATTGCACATGCAATGGGAGTTTTGAGCAAGTATATGTCAAAACCAGGGAAGGAGCATTGGACAACAATAAAAAGGGTTTTCAGGTATTTGCATGGCACTGCTAGCTATGGATTGTGCTACGAAGGAAGACCGAGATTGGACAGAGTGGTGGATATACATGGCTTTGTGGATGCAAACTGGGCTGGAGATTTGGATCGTAGGAGATCTACAAGCGGGTATGTGTTTAACCTGTTTGGAGGATAAATAAGTTGGATGAGCAAAAGACAGGTTGTAGTGGCACTTTCAACTATAGAAGTTGAATACATGGCAGCCACTCATGCAAGTAAGGAAGCAGTATGGTTACAAAGATTGTGTTCAGGTATTGGGTTGGTACAACAAGTTGTAAGGATAGAGTGTGACAATCAGAGTGCAATTTTTCTGGCGAAGAACCCTGCTTATCATTCAAAGATAAAGCACATTGATGTTCAATATCACTTTGTGAGAGACATGATTGAAGAAAAGAAAGTATTACTAATGAAGGTGGACACTTTGAAGAATGTTGCGGACTCATTAAAAAAATTTGTGAGCACTGAGAAGTTCTCTTGGTGTAGAGGATCCATGGCAATTGTTGCCCTGGATTGTTGACTATGTAACCATGTAACCCCCTATATGCAAAGAAAACAACAAGTGGGAGAATGTTGGGTATGTGTTATATTCTGCATCGGGACCGCATTTTTCGGGACCGCATTATATTTAGGTGGTTTTTCGGCACATGGTTTCTTTGTCGATGGTTTTCTATTTCCGGTTAAAGAATTAGGGTTTTGGACTAATCCAGGTCATTGGGTTAGGGTTTTGGATGTCGTTGGCTCCTATATGTATTTTGTATTGTAAACATTGTAACACAATGAATGAATATATAATATGTTGGTTTTCACGGTTTTGGGTTTCCAGGGGAAAAATCTTTGTGTAATGTTTGTATTTTCCATTGTATCTTTTCTGTTCTTTTTCTGAATATTTGTTTGTAGTAGATATTGTACAAGGTTAAAATCTACATCTATTACCTCAGTCACTTTTCTCTTGGCTCCCGTAGCTAGCTAAACCAACCATGACTTTGCATGCTTTCTTTTTAGCAAAACACATGCCTCAACAACTTGCGGTGCAATATAACTAAGGTTAGAACCAGGGTCAGTCAAAATTTAAATAGAGAGGTTAACAAGTATCCCTTCCATGTCAACCATTGAGGCCTGGTGTTCTACTTGTTGATTCTTGACAACTGCATATATTTGAGGTACGCTTTTGGCTATATCATTAATAATGGTAGCCTCCTAGACATTGTAAATCCTCCTATTATCATTCTACTCTCGAGGACAATCTCTTAACAAGTGTTCTTCTCCATAGTGCCAACATTTTAATGGTCCTTTATTATGTTCTTTTGTCTTTTCCTTTGCATGTTTATGCTGGCTTATTCCCAATGTGGGTGGGATAATTTTGTTGATGCATACTTTTAGTTGAATAACTAGACTGGGTACTCTTTCCCGGATTCTTATACCATGCTGACTTAAATCCTTTCTTTTTAATCTTGTCATTGTCCTTCCTTTTCTAGTCCTAGCAAGGCTTCTTCCTACGCTTTGATTTCTCATGGAAATACTTAGCTTTTCAAATGGTGTCATCAAGTGTCATGGGCTCAACGAATTCAATTTTGTCTTGAAAGGATTGTGGCAATTTGCTGAGAAAGCGTTGTATCTTTACCTTCTCATTCTTGATGTACAGAATATACTTCAATAGTTCTATGAACCTTTTGGCATATACATCCATGGTGAGTTGTCCCAACTTGTGTTTATGGAACTCCCTGACCTTGCCATCATAGTATCATTCCAATAGATATGCCTTCTTGAAATACCTCTCAAACTGACTCTAAGTCAGATTCTTTTCATTGATACCTTTTACATTTTTAAGGTCTTCCCACTAGATGGAATCCCCTCCAATTAAGTTAAAGGTGGCTACTCTCACCTTCATATTCCTAGAATAGTTGTGTACTCGGAAATACTTCTTCAATCCTAGGATCCATGCCTCTGCTTCCTCATCCTTCTTGATCTCTCCATCAAATGTGGGTGTTTTTTCCTTCTTGAATTCCTTATTTAGGGAATTCCTAGAGTGTTTCTTCCTCTTCTTCTTATGAGTATTTGAACCAGTCTCATTGGTGGATGATCCTTCAAATGTTGTGTTCCTCTCACTCGAGGAGTTCGTGGAAAAGTCCTTACTATATAATTAATTCTTAGCATCTATGTGCCTTTTCCTCGAGGAAATATTCCCCGTGTTTCTATGTGTCGGTCCATGATTTTGGATTTTTTATGGACTTTGCAGTTTCCCAGAATGATATATCCCTGCATTGCTGGCAGCTGCACCTTTTTGTAAATGATTTTTTATTTTAAATAGACTTTGCAACAAGATTGAATTCAACTATGTCTATTTCTCTTGGGCTCTAATGAGCTTCTCATTATCATCCCATACTTCGAAGCTCGGCCTTTAGACTTCTCACTGTCTTTTCCAAATCTTGAGGAATTTTTATAGCCCTCTTCTCATGTCATTCCTCATATTTGATACCCGAGGTCTCTTCCATGCCATGTTGTACCATCATGCTGTTATTTTCTTCACTTCACTATG
This sequence comes from Picea engelmannii, assembly GCA_009831015.1. Classification (NCBI taxonomy): domain Eukaryota; kingdom Viridiplantae; phylum Streptophyta; class Pinopsida; order Pinales; family Pinaceae; genus Picea; species Picea engelmannii. The sequence continues at coordinate 139,946 of ML787908.1, read as the reverse complement.
TCTTCTCAGTGCTAAAATTGCAAGTCATTGTTAGCTAATAATATAATTGAAAGTTACACAAATATTATTCTTTTTAAGGTTCTAATTGGCCTAGAAAAAAMCCCAAACTCAAGTCTCTATTCCTACCACCATCCACACTCATAATTTGTTGTTAGTGTGCATAAACATCAATGTCCATTCAAGTAAATAAACATGGTGAGAACCTTTACCTCTTTCATATTTCAAGTAAAAACAAGGTGAAAAAYAGAATAAATTTTTAAYTTTTTTTTTACTTCTGATGATGTGTCATCATATGGCATGTTGATGTGTTAGTCGAGTCTAGCATGTCACACCCCACATCTTCCATGTCATCACTTGGGCCACTTATCCCCACCTCTTCATCCTGAGATTCTTCTTGTTGGTGTTTTATATGATTCTCATCTCTTGATAATTATTTCCTTATGATTAATAACAAGATACACTTTCATACAACAATTATCATAGAACAACTATACACTGAAAATTTCAACTATAATACTGCAACGGAAATGACAAGATCTAGAAATATTAACCATGCATAGTAAACACAAGAGTTTATCCTGGGAAACCCAAAATTAGGAGAAAACCCAACAATCTTTCTCTATAAGAATTCAATCCAAGATATTACCAGTACATCACCATCAATAGCCAAAATACCATACAGAGAAGATCCTCCCCAAGGATAGCATCACCAAGACCTAGCTCCTCAATAATATGACCAACAATAACCAAGCAAGTTCTTCTCCAAGTGTGGCGCACTCTCCAAGATAACCAGTAACCCAAAAATAGTGAAACTGCCAAAACTACAGCTGCAAATGCCTTGTGCGCACTGTAAAAGGAGTTGATTGATTGTCCAAATGAAATGAGCTAGTTTTGTATTTATACTAATTTGGGCACCATTATGGGGCTGAATTTTTATTTCTGGGTCTTCAATTACTGTATTATTTTTCTATGGAGTTGACTTCTCTTCCTTTGTCTTCAACTTCTTCCTAGGGCTTCTTGTAATGGTATAGATGGTTGTTCTTGTACTTTCTTGTGGAGAATGACTGCCCAAAGTTGCAAATCTCCAACACCCCCTCTCAACGAGGGAGGCATTCTCCATACTTTTATTTCTTCTGTCATAGAAAGGTTGTCTTCATGAGCCATGTCGATATGCCATCTCCGCACATGCATTCCATATTGGAATATGCATGTGATAACATCTCAAGTCCATCCACTTCTTGACAGGAGAAGGACTACACTTGGGCCATTCACCACTAGAAAATCCCCGTGGATGAATGAATCATTTACCCTTGGTCATATCATCACTAGCATAGCCCTGTGCATGACCAATCTAGGATAATGCATGCTCGATGTTATGGGCCATTCACCACTAGTAGAGCCCCATGAGTGAACGAATCATCATCCCTTGGTCATATAAGCACTAGGATAGCCCCGAGCATGACCAATCTAGGAGAATGTATAACTGATGCTATCAATGTACCTGGGCCATTCACCACTAGCAAAGACCAGTGAGTGAATGAATCATTCTCCCTTGGTCATATCAACACTAGCATAGCCATGTGCATGACCACTATGGGAGAATGGTTGCCCGATGTTATAGCCTGGAGAACATCAACATATCCGGGCCATTCACCACTTGCATAGACCCGTGAGTGAACGAATCATTCCCCCTTGGTCATATCAACACTAGCATATCCCCGTGCATGACCAATATGGGAGAACGTCTACTCGATGTTGAAACATAAACGCTCATCACTAGCCAAATCAGCATGGCTAATCTTATGCATCATCCTCCTCAGGAAAATCAGCATGACCACTCTGGGAGGATATTTGCAATCTACTCATTTATGGATAACTATTGGAGCTTCATTGCTCCCTTATGTACCATGTCTCAGATGAAGTTATGGAAGAAGATTATGAAGTTGCACCACTTCACGACTTGTGACACTGACTATGACATACTTCGTCTCTATTGTACTGAGTTTTATAGAAGCATGCTTCTATCTTATCTCAAAAATCGTAATTGATTCCAAGATGAAGAAGCACCCTGAGGTTCTCAATCTGTCTATTGTACTCATGCTCAATCAAAATCTATATATCTTTGTAGCCTCACTTCATCACCTGAAACAAACCATATCCAATTGTACCATGCTTTGCTGCCACCCACTAGAATTGCCTTGGCTTCAACCAAATATTGGCTCAAGGTGCTCACTGCAAAGAAAATATCTATCCTAACATTAACCAAGTACATCAAGGATCCAATAAATTGCTTGTACTTCATGGGATCCACCAAATATGAATATGAAGTAGAATCACTCAACTTCTTCATATTTGTCATCATAGGTGTAGTCATGGACTTGTAGTCCATCATATAAAATATCATCAATATCCCTTGAATGAGGAAGATCTCATCTGATCTTGTCACACCTCTAATCCCAAGAGTACATATGCCCAGGATCCTTAATTTCGAACTCTGAGGCCAACTCCCTCTATCATTAGAGTAAGTGTTGTTGTCCAGTCTACCTCACTAACTACTCCCTCTGTGACTGAGATAAAATCCATACCCAGTCCTCCTAATTGGTTTTCTCCTCTGTCACTATAGCAATATTACATCTCCTAGAATCCTCTTTCCTCTGAAGCTTCTTTTTGGCCTCCTCAACTCATGACACATGTCTCTCAATCATGGGATATGTCTCTCCCCCACCTGGATCTGGGGGGGACTCCCTATGAATAAATGGCTCTCCCTCTGATCCAACTGACTCTCTCTAAGATCAGGCTCACTCTAAGTCTATACATTCTTGGTTAAAACCAATATCATCAAGTATCCATCTATCCTGGAGTACCATGCTCCCTCTGAAACATGACTCCCTCTGAGTCTATACAATCTATGGAGTCATCTACTCCCTTGGCATCTTCTGAAGTCTGATATCCAATGAACTTTCCTGGGAGGATTCTCCTCCCTACTGGATATTGAGGGTTGACTCCCTTTGAACTCTAGATTCCTCTGAACTGGTACTAGGTGGGGTTGACTGCCTCACCACTGGTGGAGTCACCTAATCCTCCTCATCAGTCTCTATGTGGAACACTTTGTATCCCACAAAGGTATCATTCTTTTCGGAAGGTTCTAAATTTTTCTTCTTCGCCTTTGGTAAATGGATGTATATTGTCATGTATACAACTCCATGTATGGATAGCTTGCTCCATGTCTCAAACTAGAGACCATATAATTTGTTGCCTCTTGCAACAGTCACTATAGATCCCTCTCAGAGCTATCACTTGTGACATGCCTGGAACAAGCGTAATAACAAAAAAAGTAGCAGACAAGAACAATATTCTTATGATAAGGGAAACAAGAATAAAAAAAAATGGGAAACATGAACAACACTTTTCTAGTGTTGTTACCAATAATTCCTTTGTGGTAACCTTCCTAGGACAAAGACAACAACCAAGAGCATCTTCTAGAAGAGATCAATTTCATCTTGCAAACAAGTGCATCATTAGTACTAAACAATAAGCTTTTACATAATGATCACCGTACTAACATTATTCAAAACATTTGATAGCAAAAGTACTAGCATTAATAGATCTCTAAAGATTGTTGTCCCAGTTTACAACATTTACTTAAGATGCAACAATATAAAAATATCAAACCTAATATGCACACCTAGAGTCTTAATTGCTAGGAAGGGTGTGATATTCCTATGAATTTTCTAGATCCAACGATCCCTTTGGGTCATTGCTTGGACAAGGTCCCTTGTACATCCCTTGCAAACACCTTCATACTCGGTTAAATGATGTCTCTTGGAAACATATATAAGTGCATACCACTGAAATTTTTAACATCATCCAGCTTGTCTTCTAATTTTAAGGTTTGTGCAACTGGAAACTGGCAACTGGTAACTACAACCGGAAACTAGCAACTGCAAGTGGCGACTAGCAACTGCAAGTGGCGATTGGCAACTGCAAGTGGCGACTGGAAACTACAAGTGGCGACTGGCAACTGCAACTGTAACTAGAATTTGCAACTATAACTACAACTGTAACTGGCAACTGCAATTGCAATTGTAACTGCAACTGTAACTGGCAACTACAACTACAATTGCAACTGTGCAGTGACAATATTTCAACTAGTTATGATATCATGTTGGTGTTTTATATTATTCTCGGCTCTTGATAGTTATTACCTTATGATTAATAACAAGATACACTTTCATACAACAATTATCATAGAATAACTATACACTGAAAATATCAACTATAATATTGCAGCAGAAATGACAAGATCTTGAAATATTAACCATGTACAGTAAACACAAGAACACAAGTGTTTATCTTGGGAAACCCAAACTTGGGAGAAAACCTAGCAACCTTTCTCTAGAAGAATTCAGTCCAAGATATTACCAGTACATCACCATCAATAGCCAAAATACCATACAAAGAACATCCTCCCCAAGGCTAGCATCACCAAGACCTGGCTCCTCAATAATATGACCAAGAATAACCAAGCAAGAGATTCTCCAAGTGTGGCGCACTCTCCAAGATAATTAGTAACCCAAAAATAGTGAAACTGCCAAAACTGCAACTGCAGCTACCTTGTGTGCATTGCAGAAGGAGACGATTGACTATCCAAATGAAATGAGCTAGTCCTTTATTTAGACTAATTTTGGCATCTGTCTGGGGCCGACTTCTTATTTCAGGGTCTTCAATTACTTTGTTATTTTTCTGTGGGGCCGACTTCTCTTCCTCGGTCTTCAACTTCTTCCAAGGGCTTCTTGTAATGGTATAGATGGTTCTTCTTGTACTTTCTTGTGGAGAATGACTTCCCGAAGTTGAAAATATCCAACACTTCTTCTCCTCTGCCATTGGGCACCCAAATTAAAACTTCATCGAGTCCACATTTTAATTCTCAAGTAATCCTCCAATTTCTTTCTTCTTGTGAAAATTTTGTCAAACACTTGACAACTAAACCCTACAATTTCTTCACTCTCGGCATGATTCTTGGCCCATACATCCAGAGTGTTGTAACTTTTCTCTTATACCACTCTGTGACACACCTGACCCCCTTAAGGATCATTAGGCTAAAGGTGCATACCCAATATTCTCTTAACCATGGCTCCAACTCTAATTTTTAATTCAAATACTAGTTCTACCCCTTAAGATATTTCCATTGCTTATACACATGCTCAATTCTAAGCTCTCTACAAGCTTTTATGACCTCTAAAATCTCTATGCATTCTTAGTGACATCACCAAATCCACGTGGACCCGTCTACATGTGTCAGTTGATGTGGCTTCCCCTCTCACATTCAGATCGAGGAGTAGTTGCTTACCTAGTCTAAACTCCACATCTAGATATCCAGATTGTTCTAATTCCCAGAGATCTGCCCATCTAAAAATATGGCATTCTATAAATGTCCCATTAAAAAAAATTGGGATCCCACTAACTCGGATCTCTTTGTTTCGCTTGCAAGGTTCCTCTTATTCGAGATACAGACTTTGCAAAACAAAAAAATTGGATCTCCACTAATTTCGATTCACCGTTCCACTGGCGAGGTCTCGACCATCCGACATCCTTTTATCCTTTTCTACCACCTCGAAGGATCCTCTCACTTCACAAAAATCAAATGATTGATATTTACGTTTGGACTTCAAAGTACATAGCCCTTATTGGAGAAACTCACTTCTGATAGATCCAATGGCTCGGATTAACTTAAAATAGCAGTCTAGAACAAATTCAAGCTTATACTTGCTTAGGGGTTAAAGGTACATATTAACCCCGAAAGATCCAACAATTGTGATTCTTTTGATCTGACGACCATTATCCATTTCAGCTTAATGGTGCTCAATCGTTAACATTACCTCTTTGTCCCAAATCCACAATGGAATGACACCTATCATCTCCACATTTCAATCTCCACCTGTCAACTCCACGTCGGATTTAGGTACTTGCATTTCCTGAAGTTTCCATATGTGGCATCCATGTCAAACGGACGTTTCCTATCCCACTTGGCATCTTCCTTTCCACTTCAAGAGTTTAAAGGTTACACTACTTCAAGGTTCCACATCCTTATTTGACTTATTCAATAAAATCTCATTTCAAGAAATTCTAGATTTTTGGATGTGTTACATGGCATCCATGTAGGATCCACACTGGAGGTGAAATGGTCCAACTCAACCTAGCACCCAGATTCACAGTTTTTTCAATAAAGGTTCCAACATATCTGGGATCCAGACTTTATAGAAAGTCCCCTTTATGGAAAATACTGGATTCCACCATTCCTCTAACTAACATATCCATCCACATGGTTCTTTCCTATCTGAGATCCAGACTTTGTAAAAAATACACTACAACGAAATCCTAGATTTTCGCCATTCCAGATATCAGTTTTTCCATTATGCAAAGGTTCCATGAGCTGGGGTTTGATCAAACAGTTGTGGTTATGTCTATGAGGTCCCATTCGCAAATTTCAGGATGTCCAAGGTCTAAAATTTCTGGAAAAAAAGTCCCTTTAACGAAATTTTGGATGTCTAACAACCTGGATCTAGGATTTTGCATGGTTGAGGTTTTGCTGAAAGGATTAAATGTGTAAAAATTGTCTATCCGGATCTAGATTTTGYTCCAAAATCATTTATTTGGATTAGCCAGATATCCACTAAGTTGYTAACCCAACTGGGAGCTCCAACGGGTCAAGGTTCTAACATCAAGGTTATGGCCTCAAGGTTCCAACATCGAGGAGTTTTATTAAAATAAACTCTAGATCTTTGTGGTACCAACAACCCATATTTTTGGGGTTTTCTCCATAGAKCATTTTGTTAGAGGATTTGAAGGGAAGATGAATCCACCAATTCGGATCCTCGACACTTTTTTCCCAGAAGTTGAACAGAKCGAACCTCCAAGTCGACCCTACCATAGCCAAAACTCATGGTATGGAGACCCAAGATGAACAACATTTCCTGAGGGAATAACTCTTCACTCATACACCATTCATTCCATTCTCGAGGTTTTGGCCATGAACTACAGGTTATCTGTATATGCATTTAATACAAGATAATCAACATGATCATTTAGAAAACATACATTCATTCATTCCTTACAAATCTCTGCTCATGTACCATACATTTTCATGAATTTCAAAACATGCATATTTTATAGAATGACCAGACATTGGAATATACAAAGCATAAAAAGATACTTACATATTCATAAATTGTTGGCCATACCAAACTCATTGAGGTTGAGAGCTTTTCCACCCAATGGTATGCTTTGTTGCACTAATACTTTCTACAACAGGCCACCCCCCATGTGAGACCATGATACCACTAGGTAAAATTAGACTTCTTAAGAAAATATGGATTGGGTGTGAAGGCCACTCTCCTTCACAGGCAGTCAACAACAGATATCCCTTTCATCCACCAAGCCTATGGCCACCATGAATTTATCCCATATTCCTTCCCATATGGATTACCTCTATTGGGTGTGAAGGCCACTCTCCTTCACAGGCAGTCAACAACATATATCCCTTTCATCCATCAAGCCTATGGCCACCATGAATTTACCCCATATGCCTTCCCATATGGATTACCTCTACACAAGGGAGTCCATTCACTTCCAATGCAGTCCCTTAGTGCCCTCCTCTCTCAGTGCCAATTTCCTATCCAACCAACATCAAATTCATGTCCCTCTCACCCAAGTCAGGTTAGGGTTTTCTCTACTTAAGTTCAGCATTGAGTCCACTCGCAATTTTTTTCTCTTCTCTTCCTTCTCATGGGTCATTCGCAACTCTCCCCCCTCTACATAATATATCTTTCCTTCCCAAAACTTCTCTCCTTCTCCAAGAAAGTTCATGATTTGCTTTCCTCATGTCAGAGAAATATGTGGGGTCACTTTTACGAAAAACAAGGTGGGTACTAGTCATATCGATGGATTTCATTCTTTAACTATCCTAGCCATATCTCCATGACTCAATTCATTGTGGGTGGTTAGCTACTCAACTACCAAACCCCCCTTCATTAATTGATTTTGGGAAATGGGAAAAAGAGGGAAAAGTAGCTTCAAATTGAACTTTGGAAAAAGGGCACTATGGATCTTAGGCAAGGTAATTACCCCTCTCTAGTTTCCACTCGTGGTGTCATGGTCAGTACTAGTGCTCCACCCTTCATTTAGTTGTTCAGCATTCTTCCATTAACAAAATATATTTACATTGTTTGAAAATGTCCATTCTGGTCTTATATTCGACAAATATACCTGTCGCAACTCATGGTGACATGAAGTCATAGTTATAATTACAAACTGGGAGAAAATGGGGTGTTACACTTGTTGAGATACTAATGGTCACTAAGGAATAAAGTTGTCTCCTTATTGAACACCCCTCAACTAAACCTCGTGAGTGATTGAATTTGTGGCCTACCCTCATGGCAATGTGCAACCTCTAAGTAAAAGTGTCAGTAGTTTTTTGACCCAGGTCACAAAAAAGGAGTGCTAGTAGGTGGAAATAGGAATGTTGTTCCTCCTCTCCTGATGGTACCTCATACAATTCCATACAACCCTTTTACCCATATGTGGACCAATCGACAATCATGTCGTCTATTCCTGCACACACTACAATCAATGCATCAAATAATTCCATAATCAAAATCAAAGCATAAAATTAATCATATAACATGGTACCCTAATTTAATCCATAGTCCAATAGGATGTTAACGCAATCCGATGTCAATATACACATGTGGTTTCTTGTCACACAAGGCAGACCATTAATAGCATTTGCAAGTTAATGTATCCAACATTTTCATTTTAATGTGTCATAACCATATGAATCGACAACATAAATTATGTCACATCAATGCACATATAATTCATCTATGTTATCATATAAACATTTAAATGAACTCATTTAAAATCATAATTAATTAAAAACAATTAGATAATTAAAATTTTGAGTTCCATCATCAAAGTACAAGTTTATAAACCAGGTCATTTATAAACAATGCTCTCAAATAATAAGATATAGTCATTGAAACAAGTAGGAACAAATGGGGCACTGCATTTTGTTTGTAGGGAGGATGTAGAATTTCATTTTTTTCCACTCCTTATACACACTTTCTTAAATCAACGATAGAATAAATAACGTTCCTCCATTGCTTATCTCATTTCTTGATTCCCTACATCTGCCCTTCTATTTGTAGTTTTTGTTCCTTACTAGCAAGAGTTGCATCAACACATAATGGAAATGCCCTTAGCCAACAATGGCATTGGTTTGTTGTTCAATGGCTCTATTGAGCTCCAACCATTCCTCATATTTATTAATATTATCCATGTCAACTCAACAAAATCAACATTCCACTTGTATCATCTTTCTACTTCTAATGAAATACACCAACATCGGACTTTACTTCCATCTTCATACAATACCCATGTGGCATATGGAGATATCTAACAAGGCTATGTCATCAAACTCACAAAATGCACTTGTAGAGTTCTTCAACATTCCACATAAGATGTGTTTTTGCTTCCCTTTTGTGCATAATTACCTTATTTTTTCTTCTTGTGCACCCTACTCTCATTTTCTCTTTTCTAGCTAACTTCTCTGATGTAGAACTATTAAAGTAACCAAACTTGAAGTTGTCCATCACAATATTGATTTAATCAAGGACTTATAGAATAGTGCAACTTCCAATGTGATTCTTCATCGACCCAAATCCCTTGCTCAACCACCCCATTCCTTTAGTTGGATTGCCTTCCTTGAAAAATCCAAGAACTACTTACACATCAACTATTATTTTATTGAGAGCACTCAACCCCTATCATAAATATTGTTCCATGAAGGGTAGAGCACTCACAAAGACAACTCTCTGAGAGCACAACAATCAAAGAGGACCTAAGAAAGTCTTTGTCTTTGACTTCATTAATTATGATGGAGAAGAGATACATGTCTTTGCTTTTAATAATTTAGTAAATTCCTTATATGATCAAATTCACCTTGGAGGGGTGTACATTGTCTCTAACAACATAGTCAAGGTAGCGAATATGAACTACAACCATTTGAACAACCAATGGAAGTATTTTTGGTTGTTTCATCTTGGAAGATGTTCCTATAATTCCTTTGCATTGATTTCACTTCAAAACAATTAGTGAAATCAAATATGCGACCCTCAATTCCATGGTTGACATTATTGGTGTGGTTAGCTCTACTTCCCCTACATTCACTATTTGTAGAAGAGATGGGTCAAAAACTCTTAGTTTGAAGGACATGTTAGGGTACATTATTAATGTCACCATGTGGGTAGAACATTATCACTTGGAAGGTAGGAAACTTGTTGATTTGTGCTCTTCATAAACTCCACTAGTCATTGCACTCAAAGGAGCTCTTATGGTTGAGTTTAATGGAAGGACCATAGGAATTCTCTCCAACAACATTCTTCGTATAAACTTATAAACCTAGATATTGAAGAAACACATCAACTAAAATCATGGTATCATGAAAAAGGTTTTAATGCTTCTTCCCCGTCGTTGAGTGGAAAATACATTGGTGTTTCTAGTCATCTCCACAAAAATAAAATGATTGTTGATCTGAATAGCATGTGGGCCTTCGAGAAATTAGATTGGATTGTGTTTTGTGCTACTATAACACATACTAACATGGAGTATTTCTACTTCCTCACATGTCCTCTATCTGTTGATGTTATCCAATGCTGAAAAAAGTTGTTCAAAAATCTAGCAACATATGGCATTGCACAAAATGCAATGGAAACTTCCTATAATGTGACCATAGGTATATACTTAAACTTGAACTTCAAGATCACTTTGGCCAACTAAATCCATGCATAGCTTTTGATGATGCTACAACTCAACTCATATGGATCACAATAAAAAAATTATACATGCTTTCCACTGAACCAAACAACATCAAAGGAATTGCGTTGGCACCTAAAGTTTTTGGTAAGTTGTGCATGTGCACATATCAACATTGCATGCACACATCACTTTTGCACACATGTATCAACAACTACGCAACATAAGGAAGCAGGCATGCACTCCAACCAAGTTTTGTATTGCGTGCAAAATATCATAAAGATATCGCATGCAAGATGAGTCAAGAGAAGATCTTCATGAATCTTCCCAAGTAATGAATGAAGACAACACAAGAGATCGTGGGGCAGGTGATGGATAAGTTGGCAAGTTTGTTAGGATTGCCACACTCCAAGGAGTTTATATGGGATTCATGTGGACACAAGAATCTTGTGGAACTAGTGATCACTTGAGAGATTGGATCAGAGAAGAAAGATAGAGAGTGTCGAAGCAAAGTAATAAAGGAAGGAAAAAAGAGGACGATCCAATTTTAGAGAAGGGAGATCTGTCTGAGTTTTGTAACAATCCATTTTGATTTTTGTATGAGGTTTGTTTGAGTTTTGCAATAGTTTTGTGTAAGTTTGGAAAATGTCTTGATTAGATTTTGTAATGCAGTCAGTCAGTAGTGTAAAGCATGAGAAGAGAGTGCATGGTGTAGTGTAGTCTATAATGTAGTTCCATGTAGAATGAATCAAAGCACCTAGAGCGTGAATTCCTATGTAATGTGAATCTGGTTTTGTATGCATTATGAGGATTAATGAAGACAATATAAAGCTACATTTCTCTCTGTTAATGAATATGTGTGTTCTGAGTAAAATGGATGGTTGTGTTAATGTTTTATGTTGTTACTCTATTAATGGGTTATGATTGAATGAATGAACGATAGCTCGAGTGGCTTCCCTGTCTGATTTATCCTTTCATATATAACACAAGACCATATGGTCTTTGTGATTCTCATGGTGTCTCAAGTGAGACCTTCTTCTGTCCTTGACTGAAGATTGATATGTCGATGCCTTGGGATTTTGTTGGTCCACTCTGGATGAACCTTAGGTCATCAACCCCCTAGTGTTAGGAAGGATGCACGTAAGTGAGCCAACAAATGGTTATGTTGCCATGACCTAAAGGTTTTGCATTGCACAATGAAGGGAGAGAATGAGGTAGAATCCATCTTGGGAGGAAATACAAGATTGTTTATATGTGAAAGAAGATGATTTTGCATGATGCGAGACCAAGGGTCTGATAACCAACATGGAACATTGGAAACAAAGGTATATCTACACCGATTTACACGATATTTTCTTTGTTGAGTTTCCATGTTTGTTGTATGATTGGCTAAAGAGGAAAATTTTCATTAACATTGCTATGAGAGTCCAAGAACCACTGGTCTGGGACCAAACTACAGTCGATAGACTGAAAGCAATGCATAACAAGTGGGGTCAAGCAATCGAATTCTGGTTTTCCCGAGTAAAGGAGGGATACCTTATTGAGTTAAACATTGAATATAATGATTCTGTTAGTGAGGTTGAAAGAAATTTTGTTGAAGGTCCTCGAAAGAGACTATTAGAAGAAATTCCTCTATGGATCAAAATGTTGTTTGTAGAGAAAGGAATGATGCGCATGGAGCTAGATAGGATGGTTGATTATACCTCCTCACACTGGGGGGTATTAAAAGAAGGGGGGCGAGAGAGAGAGAATATGGATCTCATTGAGTGGATCCAGAAGATGTTGAGATGAGGTGAGGAGAGAATGGACCAAGAGGAGCAGAGGAGAGAAAGGGTCGAAAGATGCAGAAGAAGAGTTGAGCTAAGGAGGAAAGAAGAACAAAGGAGTCGAAATAAAATAGTAAGGTGTGAAAGACAAGGGGTCAAATATGGAATGAAGAGGAAGGAGACTGCAACAAGAGGATGTGTGGGAAAGAGTGTTGTGTTAGAGAGGAGCACAATAGGAGATAGGTCGTCGAAGAGATGTGGAATTAGGAGTAGGGTATCTAGTGAAGATACCGGGAGTAGTGGTAGTTGGGTCAGACAAGATGAAGTCCAATCCTCTTGGTTGTTTAGAGATGTTGCAACTTTAGAGGAAGATGAGGTGCATAGTAGAGGCACTGATGTAAGGGAATATGGAAAAGAACCCCTCTAAGGAGGGGAGGAGGCTTTAGCTATAGTAAATCATCTTGCACGACTATTGGTAGGAATCTCTATGGGATCTGTAATACCCTTAGGCTGAACCCCAAATGTAAATGTGTGTGTGTGTATATATATATATATATATATATATAATCTGGTGAGTTGTTGGAATCAAGTCTTGGATTCGGTTTTGTGTGCGCATTCCATAGTTTAGTGATTGCACGAGGATTGTGCATCAAACAAAGAATGCACACATTATATAGTGTAGTGTGCACTTTTGTAAGTGTGTGAGGATGGTGCACCAAAAGAAGAGTGTGCACATTTTAGAGTTTTACGCACATTGGATTAAGCACACAGTTTTGAGGCCAGAGAGCCTTTGTATATATGTTGTGTTTAAAGGTTGGTGAGCCTGAATGAAAAATTCCAGTGCGTCGGTATTGTAAATGTAATCACCCTTAAGATTGTTAATATAACCACATCATTGTGTGCAGACTCAACTCAGACAAAAAAAAGACGGGGGATAAACTCCATGGAAAAAGGAAAAAGGGGAAGCTTAAGTCATGGGAATATTTTATTAATATTTCCAAAAGTTTAATTTATGGATATGTATTTATCCTAAGTTATTGAGGGTAGGGAACAAGTCACCAAGTGGCTAAAGCTACTTCTGAAGGTGACAAGTATCGAGTTGAAGGCATGCAATATATATTGTCGGCCTTGGTGTAATTCGGGGGAGAATCACTCATTTGGGGAATCATTCAGACGATATTCCTCTATGAAGGAATACATATTTTGTTGTAATTTATTGTCATTTTGCTTAACCTTGTTCTTGGGAAGCCTTGTTTATTGTCAAAGAGGTGGGTTTTCAGGCCCGTGAGCACTCTATCCAAGTGAGAGTTTGTTGGGAATTGTTGCTTGGTGCGTTGGGCATTAGATACAAGGCTTTGAGAGTTCCTATCCAGCCTGTTGTTGAAGCCATGGAAGGGAAGTGGGGAATCTGAAGGATTGTTGAGTAGAGAAGGGGCACACTTCCTGGGGTGGGATAGACATGTGGGGAATGAGGGACTGTAGGCTAGTTGCAGTAGTTGGCACCTTGGACCAAGTCTTTTGTTGAATATCAAACCATATTATGATGATGGGAACCCTTTTTCCTGTGGAGTTTAAGACTAGCTCAAGGGTGACTTGTCATTCAAATATTATGAGCGACAAAGTCTATGGCTAGGAGGAATGTCTGAGTCCTGCATGCAGTTGGTGACTTTTCATAAGAGATAAGAGTTCTTCATAGGCTTGTTTAATTACTGTGGGCGCTAATGTTATATTTTAAATGGGTTTATCTTATGTATGAATTTGCATCTGCATATTGTGGTTAACTCTATGCAATGTTCTTATTCATGTATGTTACGATATATGTGGGCATGACAATTATAAGTATTTATTGTTAGCTACATGCATGATGAATATGTATATTGTTGCTCATGAGAATTATGACATTTATTAAGAATTATTGTAAGTTAAACTTTGTGGTATGATTAGAAGATACCAAGGCATGGTATCAATCGCCGAGTGCAAAGTGAACCAGTTTGTGCACACAAAGTGATAAAATATGCATGCAACATTGGATTGATTGCACGCGCAATAGTATATTGTGTGCAGAGCGTTGCATGCATAACAATATATATGTGTGTGTGTTATGAAGGGCTAAAGCGTGCAGTAGTTTTGTGACATTTATTTTGTTGTTATAATTGCATTAAAATAAGTATACTCATAGAGCGAGACTCAACACAAGTATGGGTGTCATACCTTAAGGTTGTGCGCATTTATTCTAATCTACTTGTAACATGGAGCGTTATAAGTAGTATCCATGCACTAGGAATTTTGATGTATCACTATCGGTAGTGAACCTGGGCTGCTACAAAGAATATCCAAGAGAAAAAAGTTTAGATTGTGTGAAGTGGCCCATCTTGGGAGGCTAGGGATGTTACATTCTGGTATGAGAGCACTCAGTTCAACACTAGACTTGTATGGGCCAGAGATTAGAGTGAAATAGACATGTGCGTTAAGCATTGGTGTTGCAAAGTGCATAGTTTATTTTGCATGAAACACCATTGGTGTGTGGTATAGAGTTATGATGCGCGCAAAAACAACAATATGTGGGTGTACACACTAGAGTTTGGTTGTTAAAAATCATCCAAAGAAAAAGAAAAAAAAGGATTCTGACAAATTGTGATTAGCTTTCATAAAAATGTCACATTAATTAGTCTAACAAATCTTGTTGACTGCACTTTTTGCAGAATTAACAACAATTAGTTAAGGACAGATCAATGCAGAGATTAAAAGCATGGCAGGTGCATAGAGAACCTATAGTCAGGATGAATAAATGGAAAGGTTGTACGTTAGTATGGGTGTTGAAGGTACATAATCCAATGGAAATAGGGGAAGCTTAGAAGAGAGCATGAACTTGGTAGAGACCATAAAAAGTTTGCAAAAGGACATCCAAAGTTATAAAGAAAATAACGACAGACTTATGAAATCCAAGGGGGAACAAGAAGGATTCAACATCAAGTTGCTACAAAGCTTGGGTAGACTTGAGAAAAATATGAATAAGGAGACATATACAAGTAGGTCAGGACGACACATATCTCATGATGAGGGAAGAAAAACAAATTTTTTTGACAAGCATCTCCATCACTCTCCAAGATATTCAGTTGGGAGAGCGTGCAGTAGTTCGAGTCCATCTCCTATCATAAAGCATAAGACAAGGACTGGGTTGGACAAGCTACAAGGATAAATGAATAAAATCAAGCCTCATACTTTTGATGGTGAGCATAAGAAGGATGAGGATGCAAAGACTTGGTTGTTGGATATGAGGAAATACTTCAAGTTGCATAATTACTCCTCACAGGCAGAAGGAATAATTTCCATTTATCATCTCAAGGGGAAAGCATCAATGTGGTGGGATTAGTATGTGAAAGTGCAACACATTGATGAGAAGAAGGTTACTTGGAGGGAATTCAAGCGATGTTTTGAAAACAAATATTTAACCACGTACTACTATGATAAGAAAATGAATGAGTTCTTTGAACTCAAGCTTGGGAACATGACCATAGACGAGTACGAAAGGAGATTTTTAGAGTTGTTGAAATATGTGACTTTTATCAAGGATGAACAGGTGAATATTCAAAGGTACCTGAGTGGGTTTCCATCATTTATTAGCGACAAGATACATTATGATGATACCAAGACATTGAAATAAACTATAAGTAGAGCTAAATGTCTCTATGATCAACAAAGGGGAAGACCAACTTTCCAAAAGACTTGGGAAGACAAGATGAAAAGAAAGGTGGAACATAGGAAGAAAGGGACTAAGCTACCATTTTTTAGAAATACTATGCAAGGACAACCAATTTCCAAGGAGCCCATAATGACTGAGGAAATAGAAACAAGGCCAAGGCAGCATCCAATGAAGTGTTGGGGTTGCAACAAAAATCATATGTTTAGAGATTACCCTCAAAGAGGTGAAAAAGCGACGACTATGCACATTGTATGACAAGTTGTGATAGTTGAAGACATGTGTAGAAGTGTACCTAAAATGTACATAGCCCTGGAAAACAAGCAAGTCGAGCTTCAATCACACATGACCGAGGTGGAAGGTAAGATTAATGATCAACCCATTGCTATTTTAATTGACTTGAGAGCTAGCCATAGTTATCTAGATTCTAAAATGGTGGAAAGATTCAAATTGATGAGAAGCAAACTTGGAAAACCTTGGTTGGTGTTGTTAGGTATAGTGGGAAAAAGGAAAATTACTAAGATGGTCAAGGTATGTACTCCAATAGAAATGAATTGATTGCACACAAAAGATGATTTGAATATCATACATTTGGGATCGTATGATTGCCTCATTGGTATGGATTGGTTGGACCAACATCATGTTGTTTTAGACTATTATAATAAGGCATTTACTTACCTAGATGAGCAAGGAAATTTGAGAACATTTCAAGGCATTCCAAGAGCTGTGACTATCATACAAATTTCATCCTTTCAATTGACGAAAACCTACAGGAAAGGATGTCGAGTATTTGCAGTGCACATGGAGGAGGCACCCGTGGGTAAAGTGTCAAGTGTTGAAGACTACATAGTACTAAAGAAATTCGAGGATGTCTTTAAAGAGATATTGTGGTTGCCACCAAAACGAGATATTGACTTCTCTATAAATATGATGTAGGGAGCAACTCTTGTGTCCAAGACTCCTGATAGGATGAGTACGCCATAATTGAAGGAGTTGCATATGCAAATTTAAGAGCTTCTAAAGAAGCGTTATATACGCCCAAGTGTGTCACCTTGGGGTGCACCAATTTTATTTGTGAAAAATAAGGATGGTACGCTAAGACTCTGCATCGACTTTAGGTAGTTGAATAAGGTAACAATGAAGAAAAAGTATCATTTGTCAAGGATAGATGACATATTTAATCAGTTGCAGGGCACACATATATTTTCCAAGATTGATCTCATATATGGATATCAACAAGTGAGAATAAAAGACGAATATGTCAACAAGACTACCTTCAGAACAAGGTATGGTCATTATGAGTTCACAGTGGTCTCGTTTGGGTTGTCAAATGCACCAGTTGTCTTCATGTATTTAATGAATGGAGTTTTCAAAAGTTATTTAGATAAGTTTGTCATTTTGTTTTTTGGATGACTTACTTATTTACTAAAAGTCTAAAGAAGAGCATGAGAAACACTTGGGGATGGTGTTGCAGGTATTGAGGGAGCATTAGCTTTATGCAAAGTTGAGCAAGTGTTCAATTTACCATAGGCAGATTCATTACTTGGGTCGTATCATTTCAGATGGAGGAATAGTTGTGGATCCATCGAAGATAAAATCCATTGAGGAATGGCCAACACTAAGAAATTTCGCAGAAGTGAGATCCTTTATGGGACTTTAAAGTTATTACAGAAGGTTCATTGAAGGATTCTCAAATATTGTGCATCCAATTACATATTTGAAAAAGAAAGGTGTGTGATTTGAATGGACTATGGATTGTGCAAGGAGTTTTCAACACTTGAAGAGTTTGTTGACAAGTGGGTATATTTTGAGAATTGTTGATCTGTCGAGAAATTAGAGACACTTCCACACTAAACATTCTTGTAAGTGTGACAATTATTAAGAATTATTGTAAGTTAAACTATGTGGTATGATTAGAAGATACCAAGGCATGGTATGAATTTCTAAGTGCACAGTGAAGCAATCCGTGCACACAAAGTGATAAAATATGTGTATAGTATTGGACTGATTGCATGGGTGGTAGTATATTGTGTGCAGAGCATTGTACGCACAACAATATATATGTGTGTTTTGAAGGGCTAAAGTGTGCAATAGTTTTGCGACATTTATTTTGTTGTTATAACTGCATTAAAAGAAGTGTACTCGTAGAGAAAGACTTGATATGATTATGGTCGTCATACCTTAAGGTTGTGCGCAGTTATCCTGTTATACTTGTAACAAGGAGCGTTATAAGTAGTATCCACGCACTAGGAATTTTGATGTAGCACTATCTAGTAGCGAGTCTGGGCTGCTACAAAGAATATCCAAGAGACATAAGTTTAGATTGTGTGACGTGGTCTAGCTTGGGAGGTTGTGGATGTTACATAAGCCCTCATCGAAGAGAATGAGAGAAGATGGAGGAACCCCCTCTTTGAACCACCCCCTTTGCACATTTGCAACCAAGAATAAAGAACAACAAATAATGTGGAGATAGGAGTAGAAGAATAAAGAGTAGCAAAATAAAGAAGAGAAGATACAAGTGAAGAAGAAGACGAAGTCAATAGTACTTCACAGGGAAGAGTATCGGTACCAAGATCACCAACAACTAGTAGTCAATCAGGAGAACACAACACTATATTGAGAATGGAAAATCAAGAAACAACACTAAGGCGACCCATGTTCCATGGGACAGGTATGGACAATGCAGAGTAGCATTAGTTCATGTGTGAGGCTATCTAGTCTGTGAAGAGGATCATAGACGAAGTGTCGAAGATCCCGCAGCTAGAGACCACTTTCAGAGACAGAGCTCTGATGTGGTACATGAAGTACAAGGTGATTGTGCCAATGGTACATATGAGGTCCTTGATAGAAATTAAAATAGATCTGCTTAGGGAGTTTCATAAGCCTAAGTCAGAATCGCAGTGCATCACTTAAATCAAAGAGATCAAGCAACATAATAGAGACTACGCATACTCTATTTTGTGAGTTCTTCAAATCTATGGGGCATGATGTGAACAACTGTCGGTCACTTCAATTGATGCAAGACCACACTCATGATGCCTTATGGGTCTAGGAAGAGCAGAAAGGTGGCAATCAAGGAGGCGTAAAAATAGGTTGATACCAAGGAGGTTCGAGAGGTGGATATGGTGAAGATATGGCAGAGGTGGAGAAATACCACCCATTAATTTTAATGATGGAAAGGTGGGCCATATTTTGAGATTATGTACCAAACTGTGTGCTCTCGATGGGTGTTGCTACAATACTGAGCATGCCACTGAAGATTGTTAGACTTGTTGAATAAGTGGGAAGAGAAGAAGATAAACTGCAACATGGTAAATACATAGCTACGTGGGAATCAAAAGAAGGATGAGGAAGTTGATGTGTGGGTGGTAACCCGAGGAGGATTTAAAATGGGAATGGATTTGGAGCATGGAGAAATCTTGGGTAAAAAAGTAGAAGGAAAGATTAGAAGAGTGGTGCAAGCCCTTCCCAAGTTTGCGCTATGCAACAAAAGCAATTTATGCATGATGTGTAGAGGGATCTAAAGGGGGGGAGAGCACACAAATAATTATAGCATTTGATGCAAAGGTCGTTGGAGGAAGCTCAAGTGTGCAAGGAAGTACAATGTACAACACAACGATCTTTAGAGGACACCCAAGCCTGTGAAGAATTATTGTGCACTACACAGAAATAATTATAGGAAGATTGTGTGCACAAAGAGATATAGTGTGCGGCTTAGAAGTCATTGAAATAATCTTGTAGGAAGGAAGAGGTGTGACAGGCCAAACAAAAAGCAATAGAGGAGCACATGCGCGAAGAGCCATGATGCATGACATGAGAAGAAGCACTGCGTAACACTGGTCGTCAAGAGCAAGTAGAAGATCAAATAAGTAACTTCTTGCATTGTTGTTTGAAGTTGTTAAGTGATTTTCATGCTACAAAGAAGTTGACTCACATGTTAACAAGATGTATGGGGGGAAAAGAAGAAACTACATTTCCAAAAAGAGATGTGTACCAGGTAAGAAAGCAGAAGCACACAGGAAGAGATTTCAAGATGACAACTGAACTCATAAACTATGAGATGGATGGGGTCATGTTGGATCTGGGATCTGATGTGAACATCCTACCAAAGAAATCACGGGAGTTTATGGGAAGGCCTAACTTGGTGTGGTCCCCAATTCAACTCAAGTTGAATAATTAGTACAAAATCTATCCTATAGGACAATTGGAATAGGTCGAGGTGAACATTGAAGTGGTGAAGACTAAGACATATTTTGAGGTGATTAATGTTATGGATGACTCGAATCCTTACCCTACACTACTTGGTATTGAATGGGCCTTTGAAAATAATGCAGTGTTTAATTTGAAGAAAAGACATATGTCCTTTGAAACAGATACTTTGCATGTGATTGTGCCATTAGATATGAATGAAGGCGACATGTACAGTGATCCTATGAACGAGGATGTGCAAAGCTACATTATTGAGAACATTTATCAAATCACAAGGTGTATATAGGATTACATCAATCCCATAGCAGATGGGGAGATGAGCTCGAGAAGTATGCGATCGTATGACACTGATTCAAAAGGTGTTATGGAGCGATGACATAACAAGTTGTACGAAGTCTCCATGAGGAGGTGTGCATGGATTACAAAATCAATATGTTGGATTGGCTGCAAGTTGTGTGATGCACCGAGATTTCATGGTACAGGTCCAGTTGATACATTCTTTGCACATATGGAGAAAGTTATATCAGAAGATCAACAAAGACAGGTGATGGACACAGTAGTTCGAGGTACCCCTATGTGCTGGTGGGAAACACACTACGAGAACATACAAGACTGGTCACAGGTGGTCGAGTTCATCAAGGTCATATTCCATCCCATATATAAATTTGAATTAGCAAATATATATAAGGGCATTGAAGATCCTCAAGAGTATATTTGTTATTGTGAAATATGCTCGATAACTAAGCGAATCCATCACATACAATGGGTCCATCGATTTGTCCACACAATGGACATGGTTTCTAGAAGCTGGTACATTCAGGAGGAAACTAGGAGGCAAACAATGGATTGGGGATGGGTAAGCAGGCAGTTTTGCATGACGTTCAATTTCACGATAGAAACCCCTGCACAAAAAGAGGCCCTCTTGCAAATCAAAGATTTCATCTTTCGTCGTCAATTGAAGGATGCCACACGAAGGTTGTTTGTGCCTATCACAAGCCTATGGAAAAATTGAAAGAGGTGATACATTGTTGGAAAATTGAAATCAACAATGTCAACGAGGACGACCCCGAGGGAATATAGATCAAAGAAACCGAGGGCGGGTGTGCGATGGAAGGAAAGGCTTTAGATATGGTTGTGCCTGAATATGACTGACCGATGAATATAAATAAATATAATATTGGGACCGAGGATGCACCAAAGATGGCCATCATCAAGGATTATTGGGACACAGAAACAATCACCCATGTGGTGGATTTGTTAAAGGAATATGAGGATATGTTTTCCCAAATATTCTTGAAGATGGAGGGAATCACATGATCCCTTAGAGCCATGAAAATTCAGTTGAAACCAGATGTTAAACCAATAAAAAGAAGGCCATATCGCCTCAACCCCAAATATAAGGAGAAGGTGTGTAAGAAGTTGGATCAGATGCTAGATGTTGGGATAATTGTTCCCATAGAAGAATAAGACTAGATTATCCCAATGGTGGTGCAACCAAAGAAGACATGTGACATAAGTATTTGTGTCGAACTATGCATCTTAAATGCGGCATGCATACATGATCAATTCCCAATACCTTTTATCATTGAGGTACTAGAAAATTTGGGAGGATGAGAGGCCTACTCATTTACATATGACTTCTCTGGATATCATCAAGTCTGAATTTTCGAAGAAGATCAAGCCAAGACGACATTTGTGACAGAATGGGAATATTTGCTTACATGATGATGCCCTTTGGGTTGAAGAATGTCCGTGTAGTATTTTCTAGGATCATGGTTGCACATTCAAAGAATTTATTCACAAGTTCTTGGAAGTGTACCTGGACGACTAGACGATGTTTATTATTTTAAAAGAACATATGCAAGATGTCGCCAGCTCCAAATTTCCTTAAATTTGAAGAAGTGTATTTTTTATGCACTGTTCGGGACGTCACTAGGGCATGCGATATGCAAGGAAGGATTGTTGGTGGATCAAGCAAAAATTGTTGCGATACTAGACATGGTGGCTCCCACTTCATTCTGGGAGTTTCGTGTTATGTTGGGTCACACAGGGTATTATAGGCGGTTTATTCAAAGCTATGTGAAGATTGCTACACCGCTCGATAAACTATTGTGCAAAGATACAAAGTACCTTTGGAAACATGAATGCTTAGGAATCATTGGATACACTTAAGAAGAAGTCAATAACTACGTTAACCTTCGTCTTTCCAGACTGGTCCAAGATTTTCCATGTTCATGTAGACGCGTCATTCATTGCACTAGGAATAGTTCTTGTGCAACCTGATGAGGAGAATATCAACCATCTTATTTACTTTTCCAGTCATAAGCTATTTGATTCAGAAAATAATTATACCACGGCGGAGTGTAAGGGCTTGGCTATGGTATATGCATTGTATTAGTCTCAACACTATTTGGTTTGCACCGCATTCAAGTTTTTCACTTATCATTCAACACTCAAATGTTTGGTCAACAAGCTAGTGTTGTGGGGTAGAATATGTCAATGGATTTTGTTGTTACAAGAGTTTGATTTTGAAGTAGTTGTTAAGCCAGGAAAAAATAATGTAGGCCCGAACCACCTTTCAAGGATTGATTCTGGGGAGGCAGGTCATAGCTTAGACGATGAGCTTCCTGATGCACATCTCTTTAGAGTAGAGGCAATCCCAGGTCAACTGGCCGAGATCACTGGATTTCTCACAACAGGACAAGCATCGACTGATTATACACAAACCCAACGTCACCAACTGGTGACCCGTAGTGCATACTATCAATTGATCATTGGGAAATTATACAAGATTGGGGCCAACAAAATCTTGTGCATGTGTGTTTAATACCATGAGTTAGACCTGATTTTGTATGAGGCTTGTGAAGGCATTGCAGAAGGTCACAATGTTGGAAAATCTACGACGCAAAAGGTTTTGTGCATAGTTTTATGGTTCCTGTCATTATTTGAATATGCCAAGGAAT
The DNA here is from genome assembly GCA_009831015.1 of Picea engelmannii. Taxonomy (NCBI): domain Eukaryota; kingdom Viridiplantae; phylum Streptophyta; class Pinopsida; order Pinales; family Pinaceae; genus Picea; species Picea engelmannii. Next base: position 116,496 of record ML787908.1, on the reverse strand, counting down.
ATTGTAAACAATGTAACATCTGTCAGCGCATCAAAAAGCCTTGTCATAGAGATGAATTGTCATTGTTCCCTATCACAACATTGGAGCCGTTTGATAAGTGGGCCATCAACTTCATGGGACCAATCAGTCCTCTGGTGCACCGGACAGGTGTGTGCTACATTATTACTACCACAGAATGTTTGACACGATGGTCAAAAGCGACGCCTGTCAAGGATTGTTCTATAGAAACAATCACGCTCTTCATCTTTGAGAATGTGAGTATAAGGTTTGGATGCATGAAGACATTAATGAGTGATCAAGACACACACTTCTTGAATGATACTATTTGTGAGCTCACTCAAGAGTTCATGATACATCACGAAAAGAGCACTACCTATCACCCACAAGCTAATGGTATAGTTGAAGCATTCAAAAAAAAAGAGCACACCCTAAACAAAGTTTGTAATGTGCAACATGACGACTAGGATCAGTGTATTCCAATAGTACTATGGGCATATAGAACAACATGTAAGTGATTGACTAAGCACACTCCCTTTAGGTTGTTCTATGGCAAGGAAGTCATCGTGCCACTAGAGTTCATTGTTCCAAGTTTGTGCATTGTCGTAGCCACTCGGATGTCTGATGAACAATCACTTCATCACCGGTTAGAGGAACTTATGGAGTTGGAAGAGGACGGTATTATGGTGGGATTAAACCAAGTGGTTGAGAAGCAGAGACATAAAGCATGGCATGACTGCAACCTCCTCCACAAAATTTTCCAGCCAGGTTCTCTAGTGTTTATATACAACAACAAATTTCTCAAACACCCTCGCAAGTTACACATGCACTAGTTGGGCCCATTTCACCTAGTATACATCAGTGAGGTTGGAGAAACAAAGTTGGCCACACTACATGGTCAACCACTCAAGGGACTCATCAATGGAAGCCAGTTGAAGGTGTATTATGGCTTGTAGGGGTCGAATGCACTTTGAAGGATTCAAGCAATAAAGGAGTTAGTGTAGTGTAAGCGTAGTGTAGCATAGGAGGTAGATAGAAAGGTATATGATTAACATCATTGCACCTTTATTAACAACACATGGGCGTTCTAGTCACACAAGAGGACAATACAAGTTGACAGGTCCGCAGATTTCCCATATTTTAGCCAGCGGGTGAAGTAACGTACCGGACATGACATGGGGTTCACATGGGACCGGTACGAGATACATGGTGCTTGGAAACACTAAAGGGTCAAGCAATATGATTCAACAATGTCATGCGATCTATATGCATAAATCATGTTACATTAAATTATCAACCCAGGATTTTGTAGACTTGTGAAATGCAAGCACTATATGTGCATAATTAGATTATTTTTAGTATGATTTACCTAAGATGCTTATGGAAAATAAATGAAGATAAATGAATTTAACTAATCACACGAGATTTCATCAATCAAAAGAAAACTAATTCAATCTTAGCAATAACCATGTACTTGAACACCACCATGCTTACTAAGACCTTCTTGTCACCAAGTTATCTTTTGATATGGATGATACTTTTTCTTTCCATGAATCATTACTCCTATTTTTAACAAGCTTTGATAAAAGAAACATACTTGCATAAATAAAATAAATTGTTCATGAAATCAAATTACAAAAACTAAATGAAAACATTTGAAATAAAAGACTACCATGATCTATTTAGAGTAAGGTCAATTCTCCCAAGAACAAGGTAGCAAACTACTCTACAACATTGTAAACTAAATCAAGACATAGAACTAAAGAATGACAAAATATGTGAAGACAAATGCCAAGAACTTTATTCTATTCCACCATAATCTAGACATATGCTCCAAGAGTCCCCCCTTTGCAACAGAGAGAGCATTCCTATATATACAAAAACTAAGATAACCAATAATAAATTCAGATCCACATATATCTCATGTGGTTGCTAATAATTAACAAGTAATATCTCTAAAAATATTCCCGCAATTTTCTCTAAAATATTTGATAACAAATCTTCCATGATTCTTCTCCATCTAAGATACTTGAGTGATCCTCCTAAATCTTCATCAAATCTTTAAGGTTTGAATGGGAAATTCAAATTTGAGGCTAAGTGGTAAAATTTGGTATTGTTTGAATTTCCAAAAATACCTGCAAATATCACCAAACTCACCCAACCTTGAAGGATAAATAAAAACATGTTATTTTCCCAATATTTAATCATAAACTCACTTAAAATACTCAAATAAATGTATTGGAAAATCTTGAGCCGAATCCCACATATAAGCATAAAAATGGTCTCAATACAAGGTTACAGACAAGTGAAAATTATTAAAAGTCAAGGAAAAGGTTGGTAAAAAGATGGCATTTATGAGACTCAATAGGCCAGATCATACAAGTTCGGAGTACACAATTAGTTATGATGACACATTCCAAAAGGCACATCATCAGTACGACAGATCAATATTGTTATCAACAACACCATGGGAATCTGTAGTGGGTCAGTATTGTTATCTCAAAGATTAGCATCAGACGACCACTAGCCAATTCACGACACACATTGCCAACCATCACCCTAGCTATTTATACACCCCACCAACGTCATTGTAGTAGGAGGGATCCTCCATTTCTCTGCAAATAGAACTCCCATTAGTTGTTAATTGAGCAGTACCTCAACCAATAGTGTCAGTTAATTCTAGAATTATAGTTCCTCAATGAAGTCCCAGATCCATGGCCATTTCCAACAGACGAATGGTTATGTATAGCTCTCAGTCCATGTAGCCAACCCAGAGTCCTACAGTTTCCTTCTCACATCGGTTGCAGAGTCATGTGCAACTACTGGGAAGGGAACCCATCTCACTATTCACTAGTGACATGCAGTCGACCACCACATAGTTCCCTGAACTGTGCTTCGAAGCTGTGGCAGCATGCCAACTATCTTAATTGGGAGTTGGTGAGCTTATCACCATGGATGATAACCTTTGTTGATGTTAGCAGCCCGATTCTTCAGACTGCCCCCTCCACCGGTTGTAGAGGTCCACGTATTCCTTCTTGTACACCTATTTGAACGAGAGAGGAGGATGACAGTGGTCGAGGCCGATGGAGGATTCACTCGAGGCCAAATTCTCGTAGGTTCCCGAATAACTGGGCTAAGTTCTACCTATAGGGCTTGTCCTGGTTCAAGCTCAGATTGTTGGAGTGCATGTTGTATACCATCTACCATTCGCTTCTCCAGAAAGATCTCGGAAATAGAGAGTTCGAGAAGCTATATTAATGAGGCCTAAAACCATCTCTCGCCTTGGGGGCTACTTGACTCATTCCAGGACCAATGTCAGGTTGCAACTATAGCCTAGACAAATGATTTTCTCTTACTCAAGAGTGTCGAGCTACAACTATAGCCTAGACAAATGATTTTCCCTTACTCAAAAGTGTTGGGCTGCAACTATAGCCTACACAAATTATTTTCTCTTACTCAAAACTAGATGCAACCACAACCTAGTTTGATGCTTTGGTCATAATTCAAGCACGAATGTTGCCACGACTATAGTTTGATGATTTTCTCTTACTCAAGCTTTGCACAGATATATCAGTTACTCTACTTCAGTAAAGTATCAATTCCACCCAGAAGTCAATCCATGAGTAACACCATTTCCTTGAGGAAGAGCCAAATAATAATGTTGGGGGCTTGTTGGTGCCCAAGTTTTTGAGTAAGTAGCACATGCGCACACATATCAGAGTTGCACACACACATTAGTTTTGTGCGCACATATCAACAGTTTCACAATGAAAGGAAGCAGGCGCACGTTCCAACCAAGTTGTGTATTGCGCGTAGAAGATTGAAAATATACCACATGCAAGATGAATCAAGAGAAGATCTTCAGGAATCTTCCTAAGCAATGAACGAAGATAACATGAGAGATTGTGGGGTAGATGATGGATGATCTTACAAGTTCGTTGGGATTGCCACACTCCAAGAAGGTTACGTGGGTTGCACACAAATAGAAGAAGCATGTGGAACTGGCGATCACTTGAGAGAGTGGAGCAGAGAAGAAAGACAAAGAGCACCAAAGAAAAGTAGTAGAGGAAAAAATAAAGAGGACAGTCCAGTTATGGAGAAGGGAGAGGTATGCTTGAGTTTGGCAATAGTTATGTGTAAGTTTAGAAAAAGTACTAATTAGAGTCTGTAATGCATCTAGTCAATAGTGTAGAGCATGAGCAAAGAGCGCATGGCACATTGTAATGCAGTTCTCTGTAGAATGAATCAGAGCGCCTAGAGTGTGAATTCATGTGTAATGTGAATATAGTTTTGTATGCATTATGAGGATTAATGAAGATAATATAAAGTTGCATTTCTCTCTATTAATGAATATGTGTGTTCTGAGTTAAATGGATGGTTGTGTTAATGGTTTATGTTGTTACTCTATTAATGGGTTATGATTGAATGAATGACTGATAGCACGAGTGGCTTCCTTGTCTGATTTATCCCTTCATATCCGACACAAGACTAGATGGTCTCTATGATTCTCATGGCGTCTTCGGTGAGACCTTCTTCGGTCCTTGACCAAAGATTGATATGTCGACACCTTGGGGTTTTGTTGGTCAACTCTAGATCAACCCCGGGTCATCAACCCCCTAGTGTTAGGAAGGATGCACGTAAGTGGGCCAACAAATTGCTACCAAGGTTACATCTCGCTATTTCCTTTTCACATTATCGGTCAAGACAAAGAACTTCAATAGTGTTGAGTGACTAAAGGAAGTTGTCTTCGAGTCAAAGGAACTACCATATGACTCTACATGCAAGCTTGTCCTTGATGAAATAAAAAAAAATGGGTGCCCTGAGAAACAAGTTGCAAGACAATTGTAACCTTTGCTCTTCCAAACAAACTTGTCATGCAAATGCTTTATGGTTTCAACAACTCTTTCTTTTGTTATAAACACTCATATGTATTTTGTATTGACGTAGACTACCCCCTTCGGTACACCATTAAAGTTGTATGCCTTTAGGTGCACTTGTTATGCATATTGACACCTATGTATTCTTCTTTGTCCTCATATTTTGTTACAAACATTTGTATATCATGCCTTTCAACTATCTCTAGTTGTACATTCCTTTCTTTCTCCATCTGTTAAGAAATTCAATTACATATCATGTAAATTATTCCATATATGCATGTACTCATATTTCATATGCATGTACCCTCATGTTACCTCTTACATGTATATATTGTTTTGATTTGTTCACACTTTCAATATTCTATTTCATTTACTACTAGAGCACATTAATAGATGTGTTTTGCCTCGTTAACCTGTGTCTTGTTTTTTCAACTATGTATCACTTTACATGTACACAATATACCAATCTAGACATATAGCACTTTGGTCACAGATCATGTAGAGTATTTCTTTTATGCACATACTCATTTTTGTTATGTACACTTCCTTTATGTTTTTTTGCAAATAACTACATCTATTGTTTCACGTGTATACTATCTAACATTTCCCCTTGCATCAATGGCACCTTGGGGTTTGTAAGGAACTTATTGTATTTAACTAGAAATGTTTTATGCCCATGGGAATGATGGTATAAATGCATGAAGGCATCTCCTTTATGCAAATGACAAAGATCGAATAAACACATGAATGCATCTTTTTTATATAGCCAGTGGAAACACCCGCATTGGTCAAAGTAGCTACATTCATGATGCCATGTTATTCCAACATGCTTTTCTTGCCATTACATTTCCCCCTCCTTAGATAAGTAACCCGCCTACTACATTGGACCCACAACCTTCTCTCTCCCCTGCACGCACTTTCCGTCCCAACTTAGATATACAACCATCAACCCACCCCTCTTCATCTTCCCTTCCCCACAATCAATGCAACCCCACACCCAATGAGGAACATCATTGCTTCCTTGAAAGCATAAATAAACTCTCGCTCATCCATGTATGCTCCATATGCAAGGAATTATATCTAGGAATAAAAACAAAGTTCTTGCATGGGAGTTATTCTTGTTTCCAATGTGCTTCAAAGAGAAATGGCCATTGTCTCTCCATGTCAAACAACATGGACCCCGATGTACGATCGATGGTACTCTCTATTCTAACTCAAGTTGAAGAAATGCTCATTTCATGCGTGAACCCAATCCCACAGGTAACCCGTGCACATGGAGGACAATACAAATAATGTGGCCATACTATCAGTTTTTGTAAGACATACATACAATTGTCGACTATCTTCCCCGCACATTGTCAAACCTAGACATCCCGGTTGTTAGAAGATGCAACTCTAGCCACAAGCCTTAAAAAATATTTGTTAGAAGAACACGTGTTATGGTAGCATTGGAGCACAAAATAACAAATGATATATATTACAAGGATGTCCAAATTAGTCTAGTCGCATTAGCTTCTTTGCCTTTTCATCCTATGGATGTCTCCCCCTTGCTTCTCCATGTCACCACCGCTACTTGTGACCTGGAACAACACCATGTGGTTTTAGATGAGGAATATACTTTCTTTTCCAACCAAACAAACCTACACACATTATACTTCATAGCCACACTTCCAAATTCCCATAGAGAGGTTGAAGAAATAAGGAGCTACTTGGAATCTACGCATTACAACTCCACATTTTCCTTGAATGCCCCCCTATTGGCCTTTCACCTAATAATGAATACAACACAAAGGGCCTCTTTTCTATGGCCTTCCCCACCCACTTCCCCATAGGGGTTGTCGTTCTCAAACAACCAAAAATTAGAGAAGTTGAAATGCAAGATTGTGCTTTACACCTTATGTTGTATCATGACAATAAATTTAGGTAGCATCCTAGATTTCACTATTACTTGTGCAACCTTGTGATTGGCTATTAGAGACAGGCCAAAGGCCGAGGTGGAAAAGAAAGGCATTTTTGGGAAAGAAAGCATGCACAAGGAAAGCGACAGCTGGAAGGAAACACAACATGCGCGCATGCAAGGAAAGCAACAACTAGAAGGAAGAACAACACACACACATGGGAGGAAGACCTAACGACAATAGGGTTAGGGTTTTGGTAAGGTATTGTAATGGCTGAAGAGCTAGATTGTATAAATATAAATACCGAGTTATTATAGAGGGTTTGGGTTGTTAGTTGTTAGTTCAGAGTGTTGTTGATATAGTAGTTACGCATGATTTGATGCGATATGTAAGGAGTTTTTGTATAAGTTGTTGAGCTAGAGGGAAACTGAGGGAGGGTAGATCTTGAGGGTTAGATCGCAGGCTAGGGAGCCTGGTGCGATCTAGTCTTCCTCATATAGATCTCACCATCTAGTCTGCCTCATATAGATCTCACCCGACTGTGGAGGATTATAAACGCGCGACGCTATAGATGTGGAAATAATATAATAAAAGAGCTGAGAGACAAATCTTTGTGGGCGTAGCCCCAGGAGGGGGTGAACCATGGTAACATATGTGTTATGTGATGAATGCTTGCATATATTTATTATCTAAATGAGTTATTATTATGTTGAATGAATGAGTTATTATATTGTTTGTTTAAGTGTTGTTGCATTATTGAGGGAATAAGCTATGGAAATTATTGCATAGTCGTGAATAAAAACATGTTTCTTTTACCAGTTATAATAATGGGTCAATATTCATCTCCCTTATCTCACACTCAATCCTAGGTTGTAAACACATGAGTCTTACAGCCACCTATTAAAGCTATCTCAGATGAGACTATGCAACACATTATGTGTGTTGTGTTGCCTTTTGGTTTACCAGGAGGGTCGATAGTTTTAGAGGCTTTGTTGGAAACCTGACAGACATGAACCCTGGGTCAATAAATGCAAACAGTGGGTACAAGAAGGAACCAAACCAACAAATGGTTCTATTGTCGTTGGTAGGAATAAGAGAGGGTTGAGTAGATGAGGTAAGTTGACCAAGAAAAGAGAGAACAAAAGAAGAAAGCAATGAGCCAATAGAAGGGGATGTTGAGACCGTGGAATCCCACAAAAGTAGAGATCAAAAGTTGGTTGAGAATAAAAGAGCTAGAGTTTGCACATAAAGACAATAGAAACCCTAGAGTAACACCTCGCAAATATCTGGAGAGATACGTGTTTACTGATTTGCACGAAGTCTTTTTCTGTGATTTTCCACATTTATTGCAGGAGTGGATACTAAGGCTAAAGGATAACCACGCAACGAACTGGATTCAACAGCTCAAGTGGAACCCATTACAGGTTGAGCAACTTTAGCAGGTGAACAACAAATTCACCCATGCAATAGACTTTTGGCTTGATAGTATTGTGGTAAGTTTTATAACAGATTTTGCAGTAGACATGACGAAGTTGTACAACACAACAGAGCAAGAGTTTCTACGGGGACCTCGAGGAAGGTACATTCGATCACTCTATACTTTGATTAAGATATTTCTATATAACAAAGGTGTAATGACAATGGAATCAGACAACTAAACTTCCCTGTGTGCATGGGGGAAGAGGGGAAACACTGACAGAGAGAGGAGAAATGGAAGGAGGAAAGGATAAGGGAAAGACGGAGGAACCCTTGAACCCAATCATGATGGATGACAACTAGATAAAGCAGATCATGGTGACAACTAGAAAGACGCGTAGCGGAGTACCCTACCAATACAAGGTGAATACCAAGAAGAGAGTCGTAGTCATGAGGGAGGGCTTAGCAAGTGATGAGGAATAGGTAGAGGATCTTCGGGTTGTGGAGAAGATTGAGGAAATTTTGCATGCAACCTATGAGAGGAAGACAAGAGGTCCAAGAGCGGGAAGAGAAGACAACAATCCTATCCATATTAATGTCACTGTGGAACCCATAAACCCATGTGTGACTAATACACCAAAGAGAACACCATCGTTTAGACAACCGAAGTTTAGAAGTAGTCAGACAACATGAAGTACATCTACACAAGGAAAAACAACTATGGGAGCTAGTTCAGGCAACAGTAGTCAAGTATCTACATCGTTCAGAGGTAGTAGTTCAACATTCAAAATGGCAGGAGACGATCCCACCATCAGGTTACCCGAATTTCAAGGAGAAGCAGCAGAAAACCCTGAGAAACATTTGTTCATTTGTGCAAAGATCTGGGAAGAAAAACATATCACTGATGAAGATACCAAAATTGTGCAACTAGCTATTATGCTAAGAGACTGTGCACTAGACTGGTACATGAATCTAGACACAAACAATGCACCTGGGATGACAAGGACATTGGCAAACATTAAGAAGCTATTGATAAATGAGTTCCAGAAGCCGGTCCCAGAGGATCAGTACATGAATGAGATGATCGAAATAAGACAGAAACCAGGAGAGTCTGTATGGGAGATTGATCAGAGATTCAAGCGACTGAAGGGAAAGTTAAAATATCTCATGACCGAGATGCAACATCGACACCTGTTTGTCAACTCACTGCTCCCACACTTAAAATACCCTTTGCGCCAACAGAAGTTCCAAACGCAGCTAGAGGCTTTGCGGGTAGCCCTACAACTAAAAGAAAATCAGTATCAGCAGACATACCCAACTATTGAAGAACTGAAGGAGGACTTGAAGAACTTAACGTTTCAGGTGAACTGTAATAAGAACAAGGACAAACGAGAAGCGGTTTGGTGTACTACATGCAGGATGGAAGGACACCACAAGAATGAATGTCTAACATTCGCACAATATATGGTAGCGGGAATGCCAAATTTGTTACCAACATGAGGACTATGGTGCAAAATATGCAAGAAACCGAGTCATGACCCTTATCACTGCACGATGATGTAGAAATACCAGATAGTCCCAAAGAGCTCATATTGCACCTTTTGCAAGTCAGTGGGCCACGATGACAAAGATTGTAGAACTATGGAGTTGATGCGAGAAAGGACATCAGACGCATATAGAGTGTAGGCAGAAATGATGACTGGGCAAGCTTCACCACAGTTTAATCAAGTTTCAGCTCCATACAACATTGCGCAGCAGTAGTATAATATTGCACAACAACCATATAATAACACGCAACCGCAGTACAACACAGCACAACCTTAGTACAATACTGCGCAGTATAACCAGGCACCTCAGTATAATGTGTCGAGAGGAGATCGAGCAGGCTATAGAGGTGGAGGACGAGCCCGAGGAGGTTTCGGACAAGGTAGAGGACCAATGGTATGTCACAATTGTCAACAATCGGGACATTACGAAAGGGAATGTCCACTTCCACCAGCAACTTGTATGTATTGTCGTGCATCGGACCATGATAAAGAGGAATGTCTGACACTACTAGTAAAGATCCAGGAAAAGAGGAACCAAAACAGCCAGAATGTTCAGTGGATTTCCGTCGAAGCAAGTGATGAAGGACGAAACATCAATATAGTTACTCGTGGAGGAGATAAAATAGGCGACGACGTTGTTCGAGAAGAACTAGTATAAAACCAGTGGGTAAAGAAGAATGTCTAACCAAGGAGACAGTTCGACGTGCAAAATGAGAAGGCAATATTTACATAAGCTAGACAAGAATTTCAAAAGGAAGACATAGCGTCGATTTCATCTGCGCAGTAAAACAAGGAAGCACCAGAGTACGAGATGCCTTCATTATTGGATCATACTAACAAAATGCAACCCAAGGGACAAGTAAGTACAATCAAAGGCTTCTTGCAATCATGTGTAAAAGTATTAAATGATCCATCATCTATGAAAACATTGCAAAACATACTAGAAAAATGTAGCATCACGACGGAAGAAAAACTAGAACCAAAAACTGTCAATCACCTACATACAAGGAGAAGAACCAGTGGGGAGTTCAGACTCAATGCCAACATCAAGGATTTCAACATGGGTGACATCATATTGTATCTAGGATCTAAAGTTAATGTATTACCAAAGAAGACATGGCAATGCATGGGAGAGCCCACATTAGGATATTCACTTGTTCACTTGAAACTGGTAAACCAACACAGAGTTCTACCAATCGAAAGACTAAAAGGAGTAATAGTAGACCTAGATGGAGTACGCACCCAACATAGATGCCGCGCTTAAACGGATAAGAGGAGTGATATTCATCAAAGCACCAGAAGTAGGATTGATCACAAAAGAACAACAATGGAACAAACAGACAGTCAAGGCACTATTGTCATGTTACCATGTACAAGAGGAAGCATCGGATGAAGACGATCCGCGTGATATTCAGATTGAAGAAGCGGAAGGAGAAAGAGAGGTGGAAGGACCACCCATTGAATCAAAAGTCATTTCCACACCTATCAAAGTAAAGAAAGTCAACATTGGGACAGTCAAGAATCCCAAGATGGCCAACATTGGAGACTACTGGGATGAGCAAATAGTGGAAAACATAACAGAGTTGTTGCACGAATACAATGACATGTTCCCCGCAACATTTATAGAGATGAAGGGTATAGTTGGAGAGTTAGGAGAAACGAAGATACCACTAGGCCCTGAAGCGAGACCGATCAGACAACGACCATACATATTAACCCAATATATAAGCAGAAAGTCAAAGCCGAGATCGATAGGATGCTCGAAGCAGGCATCATAGAAATAGTTGAAGAATTATAATGGATAAGCCCGATGGTAGTCCAGGACAAGAAACAAAGAGGGATCGGGATATGCATCGAATTGAGGAAGTTGAACAATGCATGCCAATATGACCCATTCCCTACACCGTTCACAGATGAAGTGCTAGAAAACGTAGGTGGACATGAAACTTACTCATTTACTGATGGATTCTCAGGCTACCATCAGATCAAGATAGCACAAGAATACAGATACAAGACCACGTTTGCGACATAATGGGGATCCTACCAATACATAATCATGCCATTTGGACTTAAGAATGCACCAATAATTTTTTCGAGAGTAGTCATTGTTGCGTTTAAGGAATTCATCCATCAGTTCCTAGTGTTAATGTTTATGCCATTATTATAGTTCTTTTCATTTCAATAGATAAGAGCAACATAAGAACAAGATCACTGAGAAATACACATTCACAAGAGACACAACATTTATCCTGGGAAACTCTCTAGGGGAAGAAAACCCAGCAAAAACTTCCTTATCATAAATTGCCAATACAATGTCAAGAGATAACTCAAACCAATACATATAGTCCTCTCCAAAAGATGTGCCATTGTTCTTCCTCTCTCCTTTGTCGGATCAGAACTTGTCTCTCAAACTGAGCAAGTGAGTTGTGTGTTAGAAGTGAGGCGCTAGCCTCCTATATATACAAAACTGGCATGTGTGAAAGGTCACAACTGGCAGGGCCGACCTCTCACTCTGGGTGGGTAAACCCACCTTTAATTAATTATGGGTCTTCAATAATAATTGTTGGGGCCGACTTCTTATTCTGCCCTTTATAATTGTCCGATGACCAATCCGCAAAAGGGAATTTGGTCCTTATACAATTACCGACATGATTAATCCATAATGGGGATTAATCCAATAACAATAATAATAATAATGACATGATTAATCCGCAATGGGGATTTAATCCAATAATAATAAGAATGCTCGTCGCAGTTACATTATTTCAACACTCCCCCTTAACAAGAAGGATATTCTTCATCAGCATCATGTGAGAGAGGTCTGCATCATCAGTGGCATCTGGAGGACAGTATCGTCAATATCATCTTGAAACATTGGCTAACATATTTACGAGTCATCGGAAGTTTTCTTCATCGGCAACATCATCACTCTCGAAAGAATGCTATCATCATCTGCATCAAATATGTATCAGTAAAAATGATACCTCATCACAGCACTAGGCTGGCACATCACAGTACTACACTGGCTCAATGTCACAACTGATAAGCTGGTAGCTCAATGTCAGTCACATCTTGCTTTACGTCTAACAACTAGGTTAGAAGCAAGTAATATCATCATCTTGCTTTACGTCTAACAACTAGGTCAAAAGCAAGTAATATCATCATCTCGCTTTACGTCTAACAACTAGGTCAGAAGCGAGGAATCACAGCGTCATGCTTTATGTCTAACAACGAGGTCAAAAGAATTATTCATCTTGCTTTATGTCTAACAACGAGGTCAGAAGCAAGGAACACATCAACATCTCGCTTTACATCTAACAACGAGGTCAGAAGTGAGGAATCATCTTTCTTTACGTCTAACAACTAGGTCAAAAGCAAGGATTACACAGCGTCATGCTTTACGTCTAACAGCGAGGTCAGAAACATGACTCATCTTGCTTTATGTCTAACAGTGAGGTCAGAAGCAAGGATCACACAGCGTCATGCTTTACGTCTAACAGCGAGGTTAGAATCAAGGATCACACAGCGTCATGCTTTACATCTAACAGCGAGGTCAGAAGCATGACTCATTTTGCTTTACGTCTAACAGTGAGGTCAAAAGAAAGGATCACACGACGTCATGCTTTACATCTAACAGCGAGGTCAGAAGCATAACTCATCTTGCTTTACGTCTAACAGCGAGGTCAGAAGCAAGGATCACACGACGTCATGCTTTACATCTAACAACGAGGTCAGAAGCATGACTCATCTTGCTTTATGTCTAACAGGGAGGTCAGAAGT
>ML787908.1:74999-101743 GCA_009831015.1 Picea engelmannii | reverse complement strand
CATGTTTTATTTTGAAGAGCCATCTGTAGGATACCCCATCTTTATTCTTTCGGTCTGAGAACTATTTCCCATACTTCGTTCTTCATTATGGATTGGTATTCCTCTATCATGGCATCTGCCCATTCTTTTCTCGGAATGGATTCTTCAAAGCAGGTAGGCTCCTCATCTAGGAGATCACACATCAAAGACGTGTAACTGGAGAATGGCTTTGGTCTTTTCACCTGTCTCGTAGTTCCTTGGGGAACACCGTACTTCTTTCCATCTTGAATAAGCTCTCTGGCTTTCTTTTATGGAGGATCGTCATCTGAGGAGGTTCTTTCACTTCTACTATGTCATGGTCTTCTAGAAGTTCATCATCAGGTTTTGCAGCTCTGGGAACCTCCCTCATAGCAGTATTGGAGATTACGGGTTCCTCTTCACATACCTCTTCAAGCTGGCATATTTTAGATTTCTTGAGCACTGCATCTTCATCAAAGGTCACATCCCTGCTGATCTCAATGTAATGTTGACCTCGTACATAGATTCTGAAGGCCTTGGAGACCTCATGGAATCCCACAAATATTCCCTTCTTTCCTGAAGGGTCCAGCTTGTGTCTCTTTTCTTTAGGTATATGAATAAACACTGGGCAGCCAAATATTTTAAGATGGCTTACCTCTGGCTTTTTTCCGGTGAACATCTCTTTCGGTGTCTTGAGCCCAAGTGTGTTATGGGATAATCGGTTCTGCACATAAACAACTGCCATTGTTGCTTATGCCCATAAGCACATAGGAAGATCTTGATCTTCACAGCTTCCAGCATGATTTTGTTCTTCCGTTCAGCTACACAATTCTGTTGTGGATTATAGGGAGTAGTGAGTTCCCTCTTGATTCCCACATCTTTGCAGAAGTTCACAAATTATTTTGAGGTGTATTCTCCTCCATTATCTAACCCGAGTATCTTGATCTTTCTTTCAGAAAGGTTCTCTATCAAGTCTTTGAATTCCTTGAACTTATTGAACACTTCATCTTTAGTCTTCAGGAAATATATCCAGGTAATCATCAATGAATGATACATAGTATACATACCCACTAATGGAGGACGATGGCATTGGGCCACTTACATCTGAATGAATGAGTTCTAGGACTCCTTCTTCCTTGTGTTGTCCCTCTTCGGAAACGGGTTCTTGATGTTCTTCCCTTGTGCACATCCATTGCATACGCCTTCATGGTCACCTTTGAGTTCTGGTAAACCTGTGATTGCTTTGCATATGTATGGTATCATCTTATAGTATAAGTGGGCTAATCTTCTATGCCAAGATTCTTTAATGACGTGGGTCTTGGCAGCTTATGAGTGACCCTATAGCTTATGCAATCCACCTTCTTCTCTTCCGATGATGATTACTTCATCTATGGTCTCTTCTTTATCACGTTGCCTTCTGCAACCTTCACCATAGCTTCCTCAGGGTTATTACATGTGACCTGGAGCAAGGTCAACAAAAAAACAAGCAAGAGTAATATCCCTCTGATAATATAAAGCAATAGCATGAACAATCATCCTAGTAGCTATTTTAGAGCTATCACTTATAATTTATCTGAATCAAAGATTAAAGGTAAGTAATACAATACGAAATGAGGTCAACACTCTTATAGTGTTGTGACCAAGCATTCTTCCATGGCAACCTGAAACTAACACACAAGGTTTCTCCTAGAGGAGATGTTAGTTGTATCAGGCAAAGCATATACCTATATATGCTCACATGCTATTAGGTATAATACTTTACAAAGACTGTTATCTCAACTATAGTCATCAATTTTTTCCATGTGTACCTTTGAATCTTATCAACTTGATTTAATCAAACCTGGAGCCTTGTCTTCAAGAATGAGTGCTTGCTTTTCTTCCATGTCTTCTTCACTTAAGTGACGAGTGTTTTCTTCAACCTATCTTCTATATTGAGACAATACACTATCTCGACAAAAGGTTAGGTTAGAGGATAAGCTCTATGATCAACTTTTAATCCTTCTAATAATTTGATCATAGCTTCACCATGCGACACTAATAATGTCATGAAAAATAGATGCATATCAGAATAATCACACCTGGGTTGCATCATTCCTCTGAATGTGTTGGATCTTCAGATCCTTCTGGATCTATGACAAGAGATCCCTTCTCCTGCAAATACTCTTTAGGGTTTAACCATTAAGCATATGTGAGTACATACCTCTGATGACATTTGCAGGTAGTGGCTCCACCTGGTAGTAGCGGTAATCATTACCAACTCTTAAGAAAACTTCAATGGTGATTGCAACTGGTCTTACGGCTGCAATTGCAACTTAGGGTTTTATGAGAAAACCCTAATTTTTCAAACTTCAAGTTTTGAAATTCTGATCTAGGGAATAGATGCGTTGGGCTGAGGCGAGTATGCTGGTGAAGTCAGAATTTCGAAAATCCAACTTTTACCCCCTCAAACTTGATCTACGGATTTTTGGACTAGTGCTTCTGGTACTTTTGGTACTCTAGTTTTTTGTTTTTTTGGTACTTTGTGAAACTAGGGTTTCACTTTCTGGGAGATCTAGCCACTGAAAAGGTGCGTTCAAGGTGCCAAAATGATCCTTGGGGGAGGGCGCAACTTTCTAGTTGGTTTTGGAGCTGAAAATCTTCACTTTTGAAAAACCCTAATTTTTGGGTACGGTAACAGTGACGTTTTTCTTCTTGCGAAATATGCTTCCTTTAGGGTGGCTCTGATACCATGTTAATGTTTATGCCATTATTATAGTTCTTTTCATTTCAATAGATAAGAGCAACATAAGAACAAGATCATTGAGAAATACACATTCACAAGAGACACAACATTTATCTTGGGAAACCCTCTAGGGGAAGAAAACCCAACACAAACTTCCTTATCATAAATTGCCAATACAATGTCAAGAGATAACTCAAACCAATATAGATAGTCCTCTCCAAAAGATGCGCCACTCTTCTTCCTCTCTCCTTTTCCTGTAACAGATCAGAACTTGTCTCTCAAACTGAGCAAGTGAGTTATGTGTTAGAAGTGAGGCGCTAGCCTCCTATATATACAAAACTAGCATGTGTGAAAGGTCACAACTGGCAGGGCCGACCTCTCACTCTGGGTGGGTAAACCCACCTTTAATTAATTATGGGTCTTCAATAATAATTGTTGGGGTCGACTTCTTATTCTGCCCTTTATAATTGTCCGATGACCAATCCGCAAAAGGGGATTTAGTCCTTATACAATTACCGACATGAATGGGGATTAATCCAATAATAATAAGAATGCTCTTGGCAGTTACATTATTTCAACACCTAGAAGTATACCTGAACGATTCGACAGTTTATAGTCTGTTGAAAGACCATGTAGAAGTCTTACGACTAATGTTAGAAAGATGCAAACAGTGCCAGATATCATTGAACATAAAGAAATGCATATTCAGAACACCGTTTGGGATACTATTGGGCCATATAGTATGTAAACATGGCTTATTAGTAGATCCCGCAAAGATTGCAGTAATTGTTAACTTACAACCACCAAAAATAGTCCGTCAGCTAAGAGTGATGTTGGGACATATGGGATACTACAGGAAATTTATCAAAGGATATGCGCATATTACTACACCAATGGAATTTTTTTTAAGAAAGGACACAAAGTTCCAGTGGAACGACGAGTGTTAACACGGTTTGGACACCCTTAAGGAAAAGATGGTTACCGTGCTGATACTAGTATTTCCAGACTGGGAGAAGACATTCCACGTGCATGTAGATGCATCAGCCATAGCACTTGGAGCTATCTTGGCACAGCCAGGAGCGAGAGACTTGGATCACCCGATAACATTTAGGAGCAGAAAGCTATCCGACTCAGAACATAACTATAACACGACAGAAAGAGAAGGCCTATCTATGGTCTATGCACTGCAAAAGTTTAGACACTACATAATGGGGAAATACTTTAAGATGTTCACAGATCACTCAACCCTGAAATACTTAGTCAACAAGCCAGTGTTGGGGGGGAGAATCTATCGATGGTTACTACTATTTCAAGAATTTGACTTTGAAGTAATAGTCAAGCCAGGAAAATTAAATGTAGGACCTAACCACCTATCAAGGGTCACAAATGGGTAAGAACCCACGAATTTAGAGGACAACTTTCCAGATGCACAGTTATTTTCAGTATAGATCGCTGATGAACATTTCATAGATATCATTCAGTACTTGAGCACGGGTACTGCACCACAAGAATATAGCACCGCGCAGAAGAAAAACCTGGTAGTCCGCGTTGTCGACTATCAACTAATTGCGGGACCCCTATACAAAATGGGTGCAAATAGCATCTTGCTAAGATATGTGTTAGAACATGAAAGACCAAGATTTTTAGCAGAAGCCCACGAAGGAATAACAGGAGGGAATTATGCAGGAAAAGATACTGTGCAGAAGGTATTGCGCGCAGGACTATGGTGGCCAACGATTCATAGAGACTCGAAGGAGTACTGTCAAAGATGCGACATCTGTCAAAGGGTAGGCAAACCCAAAAGAAGGCACGAGATGCCATTACGACCACAAGTAACATTACAGGTGTTAAACAAATGGGCAATAGACTTTGTAGGACCAATTAACCCACCAACAAAAAGAATAGGAGCTAGGTACATTGTCACCGTGACAGAGTACCTAACAAGATGGGTGGAGCCCGCACCAGTGAAGAATTGCAGTGCAGAAACAATAACACACTTGTTATTTGAACATGTCATCACTCGATTTGGGTGCCCAAGAATTTTGATGAGCGACCAAGGCACACACTTCATAAACAACACCATCAATGCTATGACTAAAGAGTTTGAATTCCATCACTAGAAAAGCACACCATATCACCCACAGGAAAATGACACAGTGGAAGCATTTAACAAAATCTTGGAGAACACGTTGACGAATATTTGTAACGTCAACAGGTACGACTGGGACCTCAAAGTACCAATAGTATTATGGGCATACAGGACTACGTACAAAAATTTGACAGGGCACACACCATTTAAACTGGTTTACGACCAAGAAGCAGTGGTGCCATTAGAATTTTTAGTACCAAGCTTGCGCGTAGCAACAATTACACAAATGAAAGAATGAGGTGCAGTACAGGAGCGACTAAATCAGTTAATGACCATTGAGGAAGATCGGATCTTAGCCACCAACAGGTTCAGAAAGCAAGGGACAAAGATTGGCATGATCGACACATAAAGAAGAAAACTTTCAAGGAAGGAGATCTAGTACTGATGTATGACAACAAATCATTTTAGCATCTAGGAAAGCTAAGAATGCATTGGCTAGGACCGTACGAGGTAAAATATGTCACAGATGGAGGAGTTGTATAGTTAAAAGACTTATCGGGCGTAGAACTCAAAGGGATGATCAATGGGAGCCGACTGAAGCTGTACAAGGACAGTCGACCACCCACCGCGCAGATAAAAAAAAAAAGGGGTGGGGGGGGGAAAGAACCCTAAAACAAATCAAAAAGAAAGAACCGAACCAAAAGGGGCACAATGCATTGGAGAACGAAAGAGCCCATGCACTTAGGAACACAAGTTCGATGAGGAGAAGGACAACGATCACATACAAAAGGGAAACAAGCGGGAAAAGGAAAGCCAACAAAAGCAGGACGACATGACAACACTAGGCAGAATTAAAGGACAACAAGGATTGATGGGACACCACATTAATCACAACAACAAGAGACGACAAGGCAGAGTAATGGCAAGTGAAAAACCACTGAAGATGCATTAAACCCACAATTAAGGTTCATTAAACCCATAATGAAGGAAGCGTCATCGACAAGCTTCATGAAAAACCCATACAACACACAGACGCATGAGCAAACAATTTATTCGTGAAAAAAGAGCAGACATAGAGCTATAGAGGTCGAAAAACATACAACGAGTTCACAGAGATCACAGAGACCATTTAAACCCAATAAGCGTTCGACATTCACCGCCCGAGCAAATAGAAGCGAGTCAGCCCGCCAGGAAAACCAGAGTTCAGACCAGGTCACAAGGACAGGCGGAAGAAGGTGAACAACAACCGTTGGAGATCGTCAATGTCGACGAAATCCCATCTCCATACACAACACCGGTGAACCCAACACCTATACTGGAAGAAATCCCACAACCAACACTAGAGGGCACACATATAAATATACCAACAGAGGTACAGGAGAAACCGAACCAAGACGTAGAAACCCTAAAGAAGGCGCAACCAGGGAACGTCGAAGCAGCTCCAAGAGTTAATGGAACGACGTCGATTCAGGAATCACCAGTCGAGCCAGATGAGTCGCAAACTACCATATCAAACCACCCATAAGAAGGAACGGCTGAAGATGTCATGAGTCAGCCGGAAGGGCATACTAAGGAGCAACCAGAATCCGCTGGAACTTCGAGCTAGCCACCACCATCGAAGAAAGATAAGATACAGATACCCAAGTCACCTCACAAGAAACCCACAACAGAAATCGTTCTACCACGCATACCAGCTGGGGTACAGGTAGGACCAGACCTGCTGGGTCATATAGGGAAGCTCAAATACTCAGACCACGATGTTGTAGACGAAGACAAGTTTCTGGAACTTGCAAAGAGAGTGTACATGGAGACCATGGGCACAAATCTGGTTGGGGAACCGATTGATCAGCCACTCCAATGGGCAAAAGGGTTGCAAAAAATAGGAATTTTAGGTCTGGTAGACCTACCACATTTTGGCAGGGGTCAACACGCAACCACATGCGTCAAATAATTGCTAGCAGTCACGCATGGTGAGGACATCTGGTTGGACAAGCTCGTGTTGATAGACGTAGAGCTTATCGCAAACATAACAGGATTTCCATCTCGGGGCATGGATCCCACACACTTTCTGGATGACAAAGCTAGGGAGAAGGCGCTAGCAGAAGAGATGGAGAAGAAGTATGGAACCAACATGGAAACAAGAGAGAGAATATAAAGAGGATCAAAGATGCCACAACACAACTGGGCACGAAAATATTAGCCTACAAACTGCTCAGAAAATGTCGTAGGGAGGAAGTTCCATCCGGGGTTGTTGCAGTGGCAACTCAATGCATAGAAGGCACCACCGTGAGCTAGGCACCGTATCTCTTGAACCTATTCCTGTATGACTGCAAGGACACGTAGGATCTAGGAACAAAGTTTCACTATTCATGGTTGATCACATTGATAGCCTTCATGGGATGGAAAGATCCAAGGTGTGTAGTTTTTGGCACCAGACCTAAACCAAATCGAGGAGCGAGATATTTGTTGCTCAGAGCCAGGCCAGAGGCTAGGAGAAAAAAGGCGAACGGGGCCATCTTTGAAGGATACCTACGCGACCTACAAGAAGCAATCTCCAAGATGTGGAGAATAACACCAGAGGCCATCGCGTGGTATAAAGACATCGTTAATTTCCAGGCCACATGACATACAATGTGGATACAGGCGAGGAAGGATCCTGATAATCAGTGGCTACAGATTCACTACTGTATCACAAAGGGCGACATAGACATGGTCATCATCGAATGGGATGATGAGTGGAAGACTCCTGTCCTTACCCAAGAGTTGTTGGAAAGAACAACAGAAGAAGAGGCAAGGCAGGGGGCAGACCCAACCAAAGGAAATTCCAGTGATCAAAAGATGAAGAATGGGCCAGGGAAAAACAACACCGACAGACGAAGGGCCAATTAAGACAGGGACCCATAATGGAAAGAAGGATAAGTTGCAACCAGCCAAGGAGCAGCAGCAACGGGCTGAGCCCGCACAAGAGACTACAACAAGTCCCAACCCACAGGAACCAGGGACAAACAAGAGGCCAACCACATAAACAGGAGGCGCGCACAAGAAGTCAAAAGCATAAAAAACATCGCCGGAGTATACGACCACAGATGGCAATGAAGAGATGATATCCCAAATGGTCCAGGATTGTTTATCCAAGGATTTTGACCATGTTGCGCACCACAGAGACAAGAATCAACATGAGATGGTAGACATGCGGAAACTCCTCAAGCAAATCGGGGAAGTACAGACAACAAGAAGCAACAGGGGACCAGAACCATCAACACCTCAGAGAAAGGAAAGAGTGGAAGAAGAAGAATGATATCCAGTCCACTCACTACTGCACCCGAACACAACATTCCATATCACACCCAGTATTCTGCAAATGGATGAGATTGTGGGGCAGACACCCTTGAAGGACTTAATCCAAATCCAACTAGTGTTGATGCGGATGCCGACCAGGGCACTCCACAAGTTGCAGGTTAGCATAAACCACGAGGTATAGTCTCGCACATACAAAGACTTGGTCGAATTGCAGCGAGCAACAGAGAAGCGAGACGCGCTGGAAATAGTCTATGAGTAGGCTAAATCTGAGATCCGGGAGGAAAGGGAGTGCATAAAAGGACTCGAGCAGAAAGTGGCAGGAACTTATGAGAAGATTCCACAGGTCATGTGGAGGGATGAAATTACAGCAGCAGAGAAGATTGATCAGATTGCGTAGGCAATCGATCAATATTAGAAGGAGATCGAGAATCTCCGGGAGCAACTTACACCAAGCACACCACCAACAGTAAAGGAGCAAAGGAAGTAGGAGGCAATAATGCAACTGCGGGAGATAGAGTAGCAGGTCAACACAACAGCTAACGTGTTCGATAAAGCAACACAACTTTGGACTAAGTTAGAAGAGGATCAACATGTCCAAAAGTGGGACAAGGAAGAAGAAAGAATCAACACAATGATCCAAGAACTCAAGCAGAGGCAGAAGACAATGCCAGTTACATAATGTGTTAAAGGGACGTAGGACATGAAGAGATTGCAGGTAGAGATAATTACTGCGCAAACCCAAAAACAAGAGCGGCAGACTCAAATGGAACTGTTGCACGAGCGGGTAGCAGAAGTCCTGGTACAGGTAGAAGAAGCCAAGACACAAATAGCACAGACCCAAGCAGAGTGTGTGGAATTGATCAATGACAAAATTGCAGTCCAGACAGTGGACACACTCAAGGAGAAGACTGCACAGGCACATACACATGCAACAGAGCTCAATGAAAAGTTCCAAGCGATCACCAAGGAGATCGAGGGAGCACACAAAGGTTAGGTGGCTCTGGACGAGCCACATGTCAGT
Organism: Picea engelmannii; assembly: GCA_009831015.1. Lineage (NCBI taxonomy): Eukaryota > Viridiplantae > Streptophyta > Pinopsida > Pinales > Pinaceae > Picea > Picea engelmannii. Next base: position 92,614 of record ML787908.1, on the reverse strand, counting down.
GTTGGGGGCCTGTTGGAGGCAGGCCAAAGGCGGAGGTGGAAAAACAAGGCATTTTTGGGAAATAAAGCATGCACAATGGAAGGAAACACAACACACACACATGCAAGGAAAGCAACAGCTGGAAGGAAGAACAACATACACGCATGGGAGGAAGACCTAACGACGGTAGGGTTAGTGTTTTAGTAAGGTATTGTAATGGTTGAAGAGCCAGAAATGTATAAATATAGATACCGAGGTATTATAGAGGTTTCAAGTTGTTAGTTGTCAGTTTGTAGTGTTGTTGATATAGTAGTTACGCATGAGTTGATGTGATATGTAAGGGTTTTTTGCTAGACGACTTATTTTTGTATAAGCTGTTGAGCTAGAGGGAAACCGAGGGAGGGTAGATCTTGAGGGTTATATCGTAGGCTGGGGAGCCTAGTGCGATCTAGTCTGCCTCATATAGATCTCACCCGATTGTGGAGGATTGTAAAGCACGCGGTGCTGTAGATGCGAAAATAATATAATAAAAGAGCTGAGAGCCAAATCTTTGTGGACATAGCCCCAGAAGGGGGTGAACCACGATAACATCTGTGTTATGTGATGAATGCTTACATATCTTTATTATTTGAAGCAATTATTATTATATTGAATGAATGAGTTATTATATTGTCTGTTTAAGTGTTGTTGCGTTATCAAGGGAATAAGCTATGGAAATTATTGCATAGTCGTGAATAACAACATGTTTCTTTTACCAGTTATAATAATGGGTCAATATTTAGCTCCCTTATCTCACACTCAATCCTAGGATGTAAACACATTAGTCTTACAACCACCCATTAAAGCTATCTCGGGTGAGACTGCGCAACACATTCTGTGTGTTGTGTTGCCTTCTAGTTTACCAGGAGGGCCGATAGTTTTAGAGGCTTTGTTGGAAACCTGGCAGACATGAACCCTGGGTCAATAAACTCAGACAGTAGGTAAAAGAAGGAAGTAAACCAACATTGGCCATCACAACTAGGAAAATGTTGTTAATTTTGTAAAAAATAACATCGAAGACACCTTGCCGACGACCGTCATAGACCTTCACCGTCGCCTTCAACACTTGTTTGATGCCATAATTGTTGAGCGACTTATGTGATTTGGCTCATTTCTCCATGAAACACACAATTTATAAAACACAAGTAGAGGTGAGATCACAGATATGATCACACAAATAGGTAGCCCAACCTTTTTCTTTATGCTTAGTATAACAGACACCAAATTGCATGATTTACACATGGTCATGCTTGACAACCCTCCACCCACTTCAATCGAGTAACATCGTTGGAGAATTCAAAACATTATCGCAAATCCACATCTTGCATCTCAATACACACACTATAGATTTACAATCTTCCAAAAATAAGTCATGCAAAAAGGCCTCCATGCAAAAGACCACTAGTGCAGGTTTGAATATAAGCATGTTTCTTGCTCTTGGTTTTATATGCAACACTTATGCTCCTTTTTCTTATTATGCTATCTCTTCTTTGTTGTAGCTACGAATGGCAACATATAGGCTCAACACATACACATGGTTTCCTATGGTTGGAAAATGCAACTAATATGGACACACTCGATTGGGGCAACCTATTTGAGGTTGACGATGCAAAATATTTCTTTGATAGATATGTTACAGTTTGGAACCCATGAGAAATCCAACAAAGGATTTCCACAATCTAGTGTTCGACTCTCCATAATCCATGCCTCCTAGAAACAACAACGATATTTATATTCGATAAACTGCAAGACTAGAAAGAACTTGTTAATTGCATTCAACGACACATAAAATGTTATGAATCTTCATGTCTACACAAGAAAGCATACACCCTTAGTTCTCGCTATGGAATCCCTGGGAGATGCATGCTACATTCTATGTTCATTGATGATCATGGGCATAAAACATACACCCCTTCTCGAAATTATGATATGTTAAACAACCACAACTATGACACGCTTTCAATATGGAGAGCTAATGTTCATTACTAACTTGTTCTCTCCTAGCATGTTGCCCTCAGGTACATTTCAAAATATGTAGAAAAAGTAGAGACAAAATAAAAAAGCTATCAATAGATGCTAAGAAGGATCTCACAAAATGCACCTCTAGAAGATCTTGTTATAGTTGTCATTCAAAATCTCTTGAAAAAAGCAATCATTGACTAAGACATATGAGCATAAGAGACATGCCATATGCTACAAAAAATTCTCCTTATAGTTTGTAGCTAGTCATTTCTTTCCTTGAATGTCAGCCTAAGTGTTTTTAGGCATGTTGCAAATAGTATGGGCTAATCCCTTTCATCAACAACTTTCATTGCTTCATACATGAAAAACCCTCTTTCACTAAAGACAATGCCACTTATTGAAGCTACATTCTTGGTCTTTTTCTGCTCACCGGAAGCATGGACAATGGAAAAAATAAATCCTTCCATGATTGTTTGTGTCTTTCCATGCTACTTTACCATCCATTTTGTTAATGCAGATTGTTGTGTTACTTTCTATTGGAGCGAGCTCCTCCTATACAAACCTTTCTATGAAATCCTTGAAGACATTGGTTCCACCAATGAGGAAATTATTGTAAAATGGGAACAAATAAGGAACACATACGCTGCATGGTATGTTGAATGCATACCTAAAGAACCTCTAAATACTGATTCTGAAGATACTTTCATTGATGAAATGCACCCCACCACCCCGTGGACATGGATGAATGACGAATCCTTTCTCAGCTCCAACTCGACAACACCATCCAACTTGATGACCTTGACATGCTTGGCCATCGCAACTTTGTTGCAAGACTACAACTGGAGCCATACTTATATCACTTTACACTTGCAAGAGACAAGCATGCAATTTGTATATTTCAATCACGTATCAACCCAAATCCAACATCTCCTCTCTTCAAGAGTCCCCCTTCCCTTCACTCCTTATCCCCCACCCAACACATAACTGTTAACATTTTTCTTTCCCACTTTGCAAACAACACAACCACCCCTCCACTCAAAATGATCATCCAAGGTACCGTAGGTACAAGAAAGTCTTACTTAATTGGTTGCCTTAAATATGAACTTCTAGTTGGCTCTACCAACAAAATAAACCCATTGCTTCTATTTGCTCCAACTGACATCATAACATTTAACATAAATGTACTTACAATAGATGTCAGCCTTCACATACCTATATCGGTGATGCATCCTCTAGAGGCCTAATCTCTTGCGAATCTCCAAGAATAACTTTGCCATGTTCATTACATTCTCATTGATAAGATGAGCTTCATTGGCCTAAAAATGTTAACCTGCATTGACGATCGTTTGCATGAAACTTTCCCCAACCATCGAAATTGCACATTTGGCAGCCAGTCTATGATCCTTGTAAGTGACCTCGGACAATTGCCCCCTATAAAAGATATCTCCATGTATGAAAGCGGATAAAGTGGCAACACACTTTGGCATAACTTTGACACAATCATCACACTATCCAATATTTTTTGCCAAGAAGGTAGCAACTCTTCTCAAGTCACTTTCCAAAACCTCCTTTCCAACATCATAAATGCAATGCCCATGTTAGAGGACAAGAAGATTCTCATGTCTAGGATATATTCCTTCTTGACACATGAAGAGAACCAAACATTTCAACATTATATGCACTTATATGCAACTAACAATTGTGTTGCATTGCACAATAAACATATGTTAAAAAACTAAATATGCCAATAAACAATGGGCAACAAGTTATATTGACAAGTAACTTGTGGTCAAAATAGGTCTTGTTAATGGAGCACTTGGAAAAGTTAAATTGCCATCAATTGTTGTCGTTGACTTTGTCCACTATAAAGGTCCACCATGGGATGTTTCCAATCCAAACCATGTGCCCGATCCCCCTTGTAACAAGGGGGTCTCGTAGGCAACTACCCCTTCAAATGACATATGCTTTAACAATACATAAATCACAAGGCATGACATTCCAAAAAACAACAATATACATTGACAACATGGACCATCAAGCTCTAACATTTATTGCCATATCTAGAGTTAGGTCCTTGTGCAACCTTCACATCTCTTCGACATTTTCATTCGTCTGATATTCACAAACACACGACAATGTGTATGTAAAACATAGACAATAAGAGAAAGCCTTGCTTACCTAGAAATATTTGTCGCTAAATCTCTTTTAATTCATCTACTTTTAGTTGTACATATCTTCTCATGACAAATATCAATTCCTATCTTTTGCCTTATACTTAATATCAATTCCATAGTTTTTAAGAGGACTCTTTGTATTCTAATTAATAAAGCTCATACTTAATATTAAAAAAAAGGAACATAACATATTTTATGTTTGTAAAAGCAATTTGACAATATTGCACTTCATGTTATTTATTTTTTTAACAACAATTTCATTTATTTAAATACTCATGTATCTAATATACTTGCATTTTACTTTCATTTGCAACTTTATCAATTGCTTTAATTACATGCTATATCTTTCTATCTGTAAACACAACATTCTCACTTTGCATAGTTTTTAAGAGGACTCTTTGTGTTCTAATTAATAAAGCTCATACTTAATATTAAAAAAAGAACATAACACATTTTATGTTTGTAAAAACAATTTGAAAACATTTTATGTTATTTGATTTTTTTAACAACAATTTTATTTATTTAAATACTTATATTTAATATATTTGCATTTTATTTTCATTTGCAATTTTATCAATTCTTTTAATTACATGCTATATCTGTCTATATGTCAACTCAACATTCTCACTTACTTTGTAGAAGTAGATTGTGCAAATTTTTAATTAAATACTTACATTGACATGAAATAATCTAATAATCTGTTTTTCATTTGTTTCTTTTGATTAACATAGATGGATATGCAATACCTTTCCATGCTATACAATTATTGTCGACAAATACAAGAACATCAAGAAGCTCCACTACCTTTCCTCTTTATCACATGCGATCAATTGTCGAGTTGCTTTCTAAATCAAAAGCGCTTCTAGAGTGCATTATTCATATCCATGAAATAGACACAATGAGATTGATAAGAGAAGAATAACTATATTGAAATAGACATCTTCTTCCAAACTCGATCTTAAATGGTGTTGTCGATGCCATAAATATATCTATATATCTATCTATATAATTATCGAAATTACACTGCAATATTTCATTGTATGTACAATATTCACTTTCATATTTATAAATAATTGTTTACATCCCTTCCCATTCAACAAGCTCATATTCCATTTTCTTAAAAAGACAAACAAACCATGATTGATATGCTTTTTACATTGCAAATATAAATTCAATATAATTAAGATAAGATACTTTGTTGTCCCTTACTTATTGTATATCTTTAGTTTTTTTCTCTTTTATGAAATGAAACTAGAACATGAATAATAATATTTGAAAAATTTAGTTCAATATACAAATACATTTTTAGTCAAATATATAAGTATTTTAAATTTAAATATCCTTGTTAAACACTATGTAATGTATATAGTTATGAATTCATACCTTATACTTATTTAGGTAGTAGTCTAAATATTTTATTTTTGAATTTTTTCTTAATACATTTTTATGATCAATTTTATTTAAAATTTAAATTTTTTTATTAAAATTACAAATATTAATTATTAAAATTACATAATCAAAATGCAATAATAACTTTTCAGAAAACTAAATCCATTTTTACATTAAAAATATCATTTAAAACAATAAAAATTACAATTTCAATAACCAACCATTATGTAACCTAATTCTAGTAATAATTACCCTACAAAATTCAAAAAAGGAATTGCACCTTGTCTATCACTACCACTTGCAGTGTCACTTAAAGCAGAGTGGACGTTCTTGCGTGGCAATTTCCGTTTATTACTTCTATCCGTTTATTATTTCTATCGGCGTTTATTTGCACCCACGACAATGGTTAGGAAATAAATTTTATTGAAAAAAACAGGCGGCGCAGCTATATATATATGGTAATGGCGTCTTAATGACGCTGAAAAGAGAAGCGCGAGGACAAGTTTCCTCTAGTAATAATCCCCTTCCCTTTCTTCCTCCTTCATCCACATCCAGATCAATGGCACTCCTTTACCTTTCGAACCACTTGGGCGCTAAGCACACAAAACATTCAATCAGATTCATCATGCCAGCCAAAAGCTAGCAACCATTACTACCTTTGCTTTGAACAATTGCTGACAGATCTTCTGTGTTTTACTTAAACGAGAATTTACCGGTAGACTCCGCCATGTCTGACTTTTGCATTTATGTGAATTTGTTGCCCTCTGTCATGTTGCAGTTCGAGGATTTGCTATTTCAGGGCTTGTAGAAAGGAAGGGTTTGGGGATAAGTAGGTCTTTGGAGGTTGCAAGGTTTGATGGGCGTTTCTGATCAGATTTTTCTTGATTACAGAGAGGAGGCTGATCAAATATGTCATGGGCACTGAGGGTGGGTGGGTCGCTGTATTAGGGTTTCAGGCAATGAAATGGGTATGGATATGGATGCCTGCAATTGTAAACCAGAATCAGTGTTTGTGTAGAAAGATTTGATTTTGATTTTGATTTGGTGAAGCTCAATGCCCCAGTGTAACTTCCTGCTTATTAAGTACCCCGGCTTACCCACTTAGGATTTTGGGCATAGCGCATATTAGAGGATGAAGGGCAAGGTGTTCACAAGATTTGAAACTCTGTGTCCTCGCAGTAAGCGCAGCTTACCTGATATTCAAACATAGGCAGAGGCCGAGGCAGCTGATAGCATGGGGAAAAGCAGCCCGGATGCCGGTGCGCAATCGGCATCGGTCTCAGCCGGCGAGCAGGAGAATGCTGGGGAAGTAGCCCCGTGCGCTTGTTGCAGCGTCTCCGATGTTTGCCTGAGATCTACGCTAAAAGGGATCGTTGCTGTGGTTCTTGGCGTGAACCTGCTGTTGTTTGCCATATTTTCTCTCCCTGTCTTTGGCAAGGCTGGGAAACAGGGTTCAGAAAGTCCCCAAGGTAAGTCTCGTAGATCAAAATAATTTCTATTGTATTAGTTTTTTATTATATATATATTTATTTATTTATATATATTGAATAAACTGTATGCTACAAAGCATTGTACATGCCATCAAGAATCAATATAATCTCCAAACCAAATGCCATCCGGCATTTGATGATCAATATCCAGGATAATAGAAGGAAAAAACTTAGCGACCTGCCACATAGTCCAAAGAAGCATGACAACAGTTTTAATCCCCATCAATGGGCATACCATAACCACCAGATCACTAAAAACACTAATGAAAAAACGATGACTCCTTGCATAGCCTGGAACCTCACCCATTGGGATAGGAAAGGATGATCATTAACTTTTTTGGGCTCAGGTTCACACTCACCATGCAACAGCTCATCCGTTGGCACATTTATGGTCTGACCAAGCTCTATTTTTGATGGTGGACGTTTATTCGTTAAGATTGTAAGCAGGGCAGTTGGGAACTTGTCGTTTTGTGGGGGGAGCATCTGTCATCATGCCTCTATGCTTTCCAGTTGTGCCTTTTCTCGTGGAGGTCTTTGTTGCTTGCTTGATTCTTGCATGGTTGGGAAAAATCCTGCCATCGCTGGTTGAAATGGCTAGAAGATGCCTATGATGGGACCTTTCTTGATGGAGTAGGGAGCATTTTTCTAATGTGCTAAGAATTTTCCTTGGTGGCCTAGCACTAGAGCTATCTTCTCTGTTTGACAGTGGCTCTACAAGGCCAAATTGGCTTCAAACAGTAATGCCAATTTGATATTTCGAAAGCCAAAATAAGATTTCGATCTAAATCATATGCCAAGCCAAGGATGGTCATCCTCGAAAAGGGAAAATTTCCAAGAGACCAGGGAAGTGTGTATTGCTTATACAGATACTCTTCTCACTTCTAGGGAGCTTGAGCATTTTTCAGTACCAAAAAATATGCTTAGCTAATTTTAAGGTGCCACAAAAGGCACTAGGGAGGGTGAAAAGACCCAAATGACAAATGACATCTTAGGGCCAAATCATCATAAATTAAAGTCCCTGCAAAATAGGCTTTTTGTTTTCTATATAAGCCTTCCAAATCATTGTAAGTCTGTCTTGGAAAGTTGCGACCTTGGACTTAAGCCTCCAAGCTTGATTAAGTCCAAATTCGATTTGTGATGTGGTCCTCAACCATTAGTATTAATAGGATTATATCTCTGGAAGGTCTTGGAATGCTTCTACATTCAATCTTTCCACCAATTAATGGTGGCCTTTCTACCAAGTTTGAATGACATGGAGTTAGGGATTAGCTCTCTTAAATCATATTTGGGTAATTTTATATCTATTGCTTAGCTTGAATTTGGCTTTGAGTTCAGTCTAGGGCACCTAATCTCTCTATTCTTAGGGGTATATGCCTTAGTTTGAATTTGGCTTGGAGTCATGGATTAGCTCTTAAATCTCTCTAGTGGCCTTAGCTTGAATTTGGCTTGGAGTCAGGGATTAGCTCTTAAATCATATTTGGGTAATTTTATATCCATTGCCTAGCTTGAATTTGGCTTTGAGTTCATTCTAGGGTACCTAATCTCTTTGTTCTTAGGGGTATATGCCCTTGACCATCTAATGCCCCTTTTAAAGAGGTAAGTGTCCGAGAACTAGGGGATGTCTTAAAGAGGCGAGTGTTTGAGAACTAGGGGATGTCTGTTAAAGGTTTCGCAGTTTTTGCAAGAATTGATGGCTACCCAAAGGAGTTGTGTTTGAAAGGGATCCTTGCTTTGAAGTTATATAAGCGTGGGATTATAGCTTCCAAGTTCCTAGGTTTTCAAAATGCTTTGTATCACAAAAGAACCTTGAATTTTCATTGTTGTTAGTTTGATGATCACATCCTTAATGTTGAGGCCTCCTAGGTACTTTTGCCACATGGTGCTCTTGCAATCACACATTTCTGTAGAAGTATCTTTTGGGCCTCTTTCCTTCTACTGCTTTAATGATCCATTTAGTTCAAAGGTCTTGGCCTTGAGTATAGATGTTAGTGATTCCCATCCTGTGTTTATGTCTCGGGGAGTAACAAATATTCCAAGCCACCCTGTGGAAGCCCTTATTTTTCATCATGCTTCTCCATAGGAAGGATGAAGGACTTTTGAAGCCATGATGGCGGGGGCCAAGGATGCCAAACAATATGCATGCATGGGTTGCTAGCACCTTGGTGCAAACCTAGGAAAAAGTTGCCAGTGACATTGGCTTGTTTAGCGACTATGATTTAGGGAATTTTGGGGGGTTAGTGCTTGGAAATGTCTTCAAAGTGAGAAAGGGATAGGGCATGATTGGGAATGCTTCCTACTTAGAGGGTCGAAGAATGTTTTGTAGTTGTAACTTGTATGGGACTCATGTTTCCAACGAGAAAAATGTCGGAAAATACCTTTTTTTTATAAACACAATCAGTCCCGTACCTTCACAATAAAATAAAGAAAAAAAGCTCAAAATCATTAATTTGGGTTTCAACTATTATAAAAACGAATTCCTTTTGTTACTTGTCACTGAGGTTTTCGAAGCAATTTTCTTTAATAAAAAGACTAGACACAATTTGTTTCCCACTGTTCAATGTGAGAACAAGTTTGGGAGTGCAACAATGAATTTCAATGAGCTTATGAATATAGCAAATGAGATTGGGAGTGACGATAGTTTATTTCCAATGAATTTCAGCACTAAAAATGGGTTCATATTCATGCCAAAGTGCCCATAAAGGAGTTCAAACTCTTGTTCTTTGAATTAATAGTCCTCTTTGGGCCATGTCATTGAGAGGAGGATGGTGATATTAGCTATGTATGTTTTTTCATAGCATTTGAATGATTAAATACATAAATATTGATGGCCTTATTTTTGTAATTTTGTTGTTTTTAATAAAGAATTTATTTTTTATTCATTACACACATCAAATACTCACATTTCCTCATTATCGAGACTTTGAAATTGCCATTTTGGAAACAAGTATCCATTTTAGAAACAATTATACCCTCATTTCATGCAATGTAGCTTTTGGACCATCAATGGATAGCCTTTTCTATCTAATTGGATGCAGAAGGGTTGCACACCCCAAAGATCACAATGTTCAATTTTTCACATCTAGGTAGGCTCCAAAACATTTGAAAGATCTAGAATTTGATCACAAAGCAGAGGAGGGACTTAGGTTGGATTCGTTAGTGGAATTGGTCAGTCTCAAGGATGAATTTCGTTCTTTGACGGTATAACTCGAGGCCATAAGGTGGTTTGCAAACAAAGCAAGAAAAAATGAGACGGTTAACAAAATCCTCAAGGCCCAACTATATGATGAAAGATATGCTGCATGAAATAGGGATATGACATGTTTTTGAAATAGATATGCACTACAGAAGCGATAACTTCTAAATTTGAGGAAATGAGGAAACTCATGGTTAAAAAATAAAAGAATATCTATGCTGCACAAGTTTCCAAAATGTGGGAAGTATATAGATGTAGGTATGGGTATTTAGAATGGTTAGAAGCTTAGAACAAATTTTCATAAAATTTTGAGTTGAGAATACCGATGTTTAAACAATATAAAAATTATGAAAGATCCTTTATATGATGAAAGATCCAAAAATTAAAGAGAATAGGAAAAAAAACCCTATAAATATCATATTGTTCAATAATAAAAAAATGTAATAATAATCTAATTTTAAGGTCACAACTGAGCCAAACACCAAATTGGTGTATGGGACCCCTTGTTTGTGGGACAAAGGACCCCCTCCGTGCAGTGATTTGATTGCTAAAGTCTACTGAGGTGAGGTGTACATACCCTACCCCTTTGGATTTGGAGAAAGAGAACCTTCCTTTTTTTTAATGATCAAAGTTTACAGATTATTATACAAATTCCAATTATCAATATTTGATTTATTAAAACATTTCCAAAGAACCAACTCTTACATGCAGGTTGGATGGCATATAGAAATCCCTTGTGTCATCGTTTTATTCAATGGGGGAATACTAATAATCATATGGATAATAGTACGAGATGATATTGTAAATATGTAAACACATAAAAATAAAATATATTTTCATATAGTTTTCCGCTGAATGGCTAGCAATTTGTTTTCCAGATACTGCTTGTGCATCATACACAGCTCATTAACACTTGCTAAGTGGAGATATTTATTACTCAGACCATCAAATCATAAACCCGCGAGTCACCAAAACTTTCTACTAGTGAAAATTTCCATACAATTCAAAAGACATTATTCAATCCTATGTATGTCAATGCTGTGATGTAATTGTCAGTTGGTCTTTGACTCAAGTGGTGACATTTTAGAAGCATGAATTTTTTTTGGCCTAGCAAGTATTCTAAGAGCATTTTGATACTTTTAAAGTAGCAATCTAAGCAATACATACCCATCTAAACCCAAGGGTGCCCACTGTTATGTTGGGAACTCCTAGGCACTCCTTGATAAGTTCAAAGCTCCTGGGCGCTCCTTGATAGGCCAGAAGCTCCTAAGTGCTGCTAACAACTGAGAACTCGCTGTGAGCAGCACAGGTTCGAATGGAGCTCTTGGAATGTTCCCGACATTCCTAGAGCCGCTCCTAGGAGTTTTGGAATGTTTCAGTCCATCTCCCAAGCTATAGAAAAGGAGGGAACCCCATAAATAGGTTTTGACATACTCGAGAGTGGTTCTCGACGTCTCGTGCAACTATCAGGTGTATAAAATTTTAAAAAATTGGGAAACATTATAAAAGAATATTACAAAAGTTTATAGGCAATATTCATCATCCAAACAACTTGAAAATTCATACATAGTTGACTAGAAAACCAAAATTTCTCTTCATATTTAAGACAACTTTACAAGTGGAGTGGATTACGGCTAGCCCCCATACATGAAAAAGGACATTCCATGTCAAAATTTAGGAACTAGCCAATACATAGATACTAGAAAATGACACTGTGTTCAAGATCATCAAGCCCTCCACCATCATACCTCTAATTGCTAGTAGTCTCATAGTCTTGACTCTTGGAAGTCATTGCAAAACTTGAAGCAGTGTTATTAAAACCATTTTGAACCGTTTGAACCAGCTGGTCTGACCGGTTTTGGGGAAAATCCGGTTGGACTGGTCCTCCCGAACCATTTTTGGCTGGTTCGGTACTGAATTGACCTTTTTTCACTGAACTGGCCAGTTTTGCATGGAATTCGTATGACGCATCTAGGACCCACAGATTTCAAATTTAAAAAAAATGAACCCACAGATTTCAAATTTAAAAAAAATGAATTGTTTAATTGAAGCGGGCCTATTACCTAACCCTAGGGTAATGGTAATGTTACTTGACATTCTCCTTTAACATTACCATTAATTGTTTCAGGATGTTTGAGAGTGGTTCCAACCTCATTGGACTTCATATGGAGAAAGTAGAATTTTAGGTCCCATTCAAAATTCAGCAGACTTATCGGTTTTCAGGATTTCAAGATTGGCAGGATTGCAATGTTTCCATTGGATTCTATTATGTATGAGGGTATGGAACTGGCATTTAATCAAGAGCACGAAGCCCTCTCTGTTGAACTCTTCTGTCACGACCCTAGTAAAAATGTACCCTTGACTCAAGTAAAACCACTTATTAGGCATGCTAAGCTTTTTCTATCTTATTTTAATGCTTAGAGGGTGACACTGATGATGAGGATCCTAATATAGATAATGATCTTGATGATATATAGGTAATGACCTAGCAAACTTGGCTAGGACTGGTTAGTCACAAACAAATCTTGGAACATTGTAGGGGTTGACAGTCAACTGGTACATTTCTATGTCAATATTCCAACTTTGTACAAAGACATTTGCCTCCCCTTTGAGGAATTCGTTAGCATCCTTGGTGACCCTATTTGGGAACTGACCAATGATGATCTGTCTGGTGGCAAAGATGAACCTATCTTGGATGTTGCAAAAGTCAATTTTTTTTTTTCTTTTGTTCTTCCTCCACAGTATTGGATGCCAGAATTGTGCTGGATTCCTTTCTACTCTCTAGTTGGCCTTCCTTGGAAATCCTCATAATCATTCCAATAACATGCATAAACTAGATGTGACATGGCATAAAACTGTTGGTTATCCCTGTAGTTCTGAAACTGATTTGAAATTCCTTCAGAAATAAGCTCACCCCAGTGGAACATTGTAGCATTTTTGTCACCTTCTCTTCAATGTATGTCATGTATCTTGGAAAAACTTCCATATATTGGTGGCTCATCAATTTTAGCATTATCCAAGCTAACCCTTGGAAAGGATACCGCAGGTGTTTCATTTCATAGACTTTAATCAGGAAATGACTACCAACAATTGGGTATTCACGCCAAGAATTAACTATTGCTGTGACTTTGTGGGTATTGATTTAATGGTGGGCATCCTTGTTGGTGAAACGATGCATAGCATGTGAGAGGAAGAACATTCTATTGAATTAAGGGGTTCCATACAGATATCTTGCTTATCATGCTTCATCCTTGGGATTATCCTGGTCTTTGGGTTGTATTGTTTCCAACACCAATGCACCGATTTTCTACACTCAATGACATCTGGGACGCATGCAGCTTGAACTATTCTTGAGTTTGATAGGTAGTGCAGTGTGCCTTGAAGATCATTTAAGGCGTTTATAGTACACCATCCATTTGTATGCTGGGTCCAAGCCTACTTTGGTGTTCTCTTTGTCTTTAATGGGTTTCTGGTTCCTTGGGGGCATGATTGCAATCGTAGTCGTTGAGAGTAGTGGCAATTGTGGATACAAACAATGGAGCAGCAACAAAACAATGCAAACACAATGACAATAGCAAGTAGTGAGCAATTTGCGAAGTTTGAGTAGAGAGCCCTTTGAAGATAATCGAGCTTCTTTTATTTTGATATCCTTTACGAATGCTTAAAGCACCATAAATATTTTGTATTTCAAATCTTTTGAGATAGTGTGCAGCATTAATTTTGGCCTAATTTTTACTTTTCGAGCCTTTGGTGTTTCAATTTCAATTCAATTCAGGATCAAGTGCCAAATCCCGTGCTAATCTTTTAAAATTATGCCCATTGAGATTCTGCCACGTGACTCAATGCAGTTTTTCCACCTGTGCTTGTGATCGTTGGCGGCTCGAATGAATGAAATGTTCATACAGAAAGTACCCTCTGCGTCTGTGGACCCAGAATTTTATCATTTTGAACTCAAGCAGACGCCTGTTGTCCGGATAGGATCCCCACACCAAAATTTGCAAGTTCCACCTATCCATGGATTTGAAAAATCTTAAGTTCATAATGTCGGTGGACTATTGATGTCCATAATGGTGACTTTTTGTTCCTCTTCCCTTCGGTAGATCTGAAAATTTATCAAATACAACTCATGCAAACCACTGATGTCCCAAGAGGGGGAATTCCAACAATATTTTCAAACCCTTTGCATCTGCGGACTTGAAATTGTACCCAATATGGCCTTTGCAGATCGCTGACGTTTGAGAAGGGAACCACCCAGAAAAAGTTCTCCAGTCCGAGGATACATTTTTGTGGAGCATAGTTGAATCCTTTTTTTGAGTATGACCTCAAACACTTGGAAGAATTTTGAAAAATATTAAGAAACTCACCCTTCCAAACTGAGCCAATTGCCATGTGGCATCACGTAGGGTTGCTACATGTCCTATCCACCTGTACTTGACTTGACATCACTCTGCCATGTGGCAGTCCCTGATTGGCTTGTTCCTCTGCCTTATTGTGCGTGCTGACATCATGATGATGACATGGTATGTCCTGTGCCCACGGCATGTCTCTTTGAGGTTCTTCTTATTGTTAGGCACCATGGACCTACCTCTTCGCTTGATAGAATTGATCTTGATTTGCTCAACATCCTTTCTCATTCCTTTGCTTGATGTCCAGTGGATAGGATTGGAAGGTTATTCGATGAGGAAGGTGCCAGTAAATGAGGAGGATGATGTGCAGCTCTCTATATCAGACTGTACAATACAAATGTTGGAGGCAAAGTAGGCCCACCCATCAGTGGATAGGAGCCCTCCTCGGATGGTTATGAAATAAATGTGATTACATAGGGAGAATAAAATGTCACTGGAAGGATGGGAAATCGTGATTTGGGCAAGTAGGGGGTAGTAAGGAGTTTGAACTTAGGCTAAACAGAAATGGAGGGAGAATTCAAGGGAGAGGGAGGAGGCTTACCCTAGGGGTTAACAAACAAACTAGAGATTCATTCCACTTACCCTCTTTGATCAAGGTGTGGTTCGTTAACATCATAAACCGATCACTTTGACTAGAGATTGCTTTGTTGGCAAGACAATCTGCCATCTGGTTGCCCCCCCTCTTCACATGTTCAAAATTGCATGATTCAAAATTTGATATGGCTTGCGGAATCCATGAAAACTGGCTAGCAATTTTGCCAGGCACACTATTAATTTTTACCATTTGAATGATCATTAATGAGTAATGACCTTGGAGTACTTGGAGTACCCTTCATAGATGACATTTTGAAACCTTACTTAAGATAATCCACGATCCATATTACCAAGGCTTCAATCTCAGCTTGGTCTGTTTTGTTTTCCTAGAAATTTGTACAAGACAACTAAGAGTTTCCCTTGGAAATCCCTAAAGAGCCCTCCAACCCCAGCGTGTCTTGGGTTGTCTTTGGATGCCCTGTTAAAATCAAACTTTGTCTCTCCTTCTAGGGAGGGTTTCCAAACCTGCTGGGAATTGCTTTATATTTCCTAGGTACTAGATTGGCATATGACTTCAACCAGGGTTTTACAATATTCCAACGAGGCTGAAATATTAATGGAGCATCTACAAAGTATATTTGTCCAGTTCTCTTTGGATAGTAATTAATAATTATAGAATGCATCAATCTACAGTGTAAACTTCATCCAGATTAGTTTTTTCATTAACACTCATACATAGCAATCTATATATTATTATCCTACAATCTAGACTCTAGAGGGAAAAATACAAATTAAGTTTTTATTGCATTTTTAAGTATTATGTTCTTAGGTATGTTTCAGAAGGATGCCCCTGGCCCTCATAAGGGGTGTCTAGGAGTACCCCATGGCATCAGGGTACTGCTGGATATGCCCCCAGTTCATGGCGATGTCGTCCCCAAGTATCAGAGGCATCCCGTATCAGCAGGGGACATCAATGTGTATTGCGGATAGCAGGGGATGTCCTCGCTAATTCTCTGATGCTGGGGAAGCCTAAGGGCATGTGTCCCCATGGACCCTATTTTTTGGCCACCGATTGTTATAAAAAATACGAGTCAAATCATGCTAGCCTTCTTGGTTTTTGACTGCCTCCAAACAATCCACATCTCATGGACAACTGTTTTCAACAATCCCTGTTTAACCTCTAGGAGATGTACCATCAAAATGAAGAAGGTATAATGTCTAGTCTTAACTACTTTCAATAACTCAAAGTTAGAGATTTCCGCAAATTAGCTTGAGACGTGGTGGTTTGTGATGAAATTAACCATCATCCTGCATTCAACAGGTTGTACGATCCAAGGCATGTTTAAGTAGAAATTTGTTGGAGCGTAAGGCTTAAGCTAAGTACTATGCATGGAGCCCAAAAGACATGAGGATACTTGCTCTCCATCCATCATCCCTACAGCTTTACAAATAGGTGCATTATTTATGACAACTTGTGCCACCAATGGGGTTCAATTTCTTCAATTGCCTCCATTAAAACTTTTGCAATAAATTCTGCATTCTTTTTGAGCAGTATGTGGGAGGAATGAACATGGGAATTGGAACCTTTTGGGGAAGAATCAATGATAATGACGAAGGGCTTAGGAGCAGTGCTTGTCCAACCATCAGAAATAATGGAAGCCATCGATACATTTAAACTGGATTTTATACTCTCTAAGCACCTCTAAAGAAGGTTCCTCTACTACCTTTTCCTAAATGGAGCCCCTGTATCCTCTCACTTCTTTATTGGCAGACCAAAGATGTCCCAATACGATGAGCAAATGACATCAAATGGCATCAGGATGTAAAACTGCACCTTGCAGCCTTGCTATCAACTTCTTCTATCCTCCAATGTTTCCCATCATGTCGATTGTATGAGCCTTGTCTCTTACTTCTTGGACAATCAAAGGTACTAGTTGAGTGATCGTTTCTCCTTACGGAGGAGCATTCTCCTTGACATGCTCTCATACAGTTTTAGACTTTAGTTTTCCTATCCACGCTTATATAAGGCATTCTGTCCTGCATGTTGAGTGTATTGGGGAAGAACTGAGCCCCTCAGCTACTCATGCAAAAAATGGGCCCTTACATGAGTGTAAGATCTCTGGCAAACCTTTCCATAGTGGTTACACTTCCATTCACGTGTTTCTCGTCTTGGCATGGCAGCCAATTTGGTGACATAGCCTAATAGGATAATCTCTTGGTAAGGTCGCCCAGGCAAGGGTTTTAGCTCCTTGATCTGTACTTTGATGTGAAGTGAGCCGTTTTAATTTTTAATTCTAAAATCACAGGAAAATAGTTGTTGGTTGCGGTTAAACCAATGCTGTATATGTCATGTCGGGGAAAGTGTCGGTGAGGGTCCGGAATGTAACTTCTCGGCGACATCAGCGGAAATGTCGGAATATGTTGAAAAATGTCGCAAGACCTCAAAAAA
>ML787908.1:19096-72768 GCA_009831015.1 Picea engelmannii | reverse complement strand
TCTCTTTTCTTTTAATCAATGACCGAATAGAAGGTTGCCCCCCAGGTGTTGACCTCAGCACAAAATAAGATGAGGTTGATGAGGGGACTGCAGAAGTTGAGGGGATTGCAGAAGTTGAGGGCCCTGTGGCTGAGGACTGGGATTGTGGTACTGGTCCCCCCTCAGAGGCACTTGTTCCAGTGTATCTATTTGTAGTAGAACGTGAAAGTTCTTTTTTGCGAGTCTCGGTCGCATCCCTCTTATTAGCCATATCAATGAGTGATTGGTTTTCAATACACATAATTTCCAGGGTACTGTTTGGACAAGGATCCACATCAAACCCAGGGATTTTGGCAAGGTGGTATTTCAAGCGGCTAATTGCTGCAAAAATCCTTTTGCCGCAAAGATTGCATGTCAATACTTGTCTATTGGGAAGTTGCACTGGTTCACCATACACCCACATTGGATCCAATGCCTTCGGCATTTTCTTTAGATGAAAATATTAAACCTATGGCACAAAAAAAAACCAAAATAAACACACGATTATGCAAAGGTTAAATAATAAGAGATAGATGAATTATAATGATTGAATCTTCCATTCAAAAACAACAAGAAGAGGCACATTGCAAACCCTAGCCTAACTCTAAAAATTTAAAAAACAAAGTTCAAATCTTCAAGTTCAAACTTCAAACAAATGAAAGAAAAACGTTTTGATCATACCTGGAAATCTTGATCTCTCCGCTGGCGCTAATGGAAGCAAGATCCTTGGCTTTCTCCTTCTTGGATAGAAGCACAATGGCTTTCCTCACACCTCTCTAGCTCTCTCACACTTCACAAATGAAATAATGAGCAAAAAAAGGCACCTGCGGCCTCTAAAACCCCCCTCACGTGCACTTTATCTGCAAAAAACCTCAGCAGGCCGACATATTTTATCGACCCGCGACACATTGGGAAAATGTCGCGAGTTAGTGAATGTGTCGTGACACATTGAAAGTTTCGGAAGTGTCACGAAATATTTGGGGGAGAATTTCGGCCAGGTGAAAATGTCGGTGACATATCCGACATAATGGCGATATATTCAACAGTGGGTTAAACTCACAAGCTTGCTGGATGCACTCACAAGCTCCCCCCAAAATTGCTGATGAACTCCCAAGTGCACCCTCAAATTCAGCTAAGAAAAACATGAGCTTGTATTGGCTTTTATAAAAAAATTTCTTTCAAAACCCTGGCTTTCAAAAAATGTTTCTAAAATTTTTCATGTCCATAATTGTGTTTCTAGGGCTTACTGGCCTTTGTTTTAAATGCAAAATTGGTGGCATGGGCCCAACTCCTGCCACACCATTAAAAAGGTTTTTCTGGCCATATTAAGGCCAGGAAAATGTCATCCTTGTTTGGGAAGTACAGCAGGCAGACGTTTCCTGCTGTACCACAGCTATTTTTGAGATGTTTCTGTTTGTGGAAAATGTTTCTGGGTAGGAAATGCCACCCAGGATGGTGTTACTTGCAACATAGTCCAAAGTGTTGCTTTAACCACCAGTTGCATTGGGCCTTAAGCCCGAATAATTTAAAGCAAAGATGTTTTGGTTTGTTAGCATGGCTTTGTCCAGCTGCTTCGTGTTGTTTCCATTACCTTCTCTGAAGTTGCACCAGGTATACCACAACTTTGATTCGTCTTTCTTTCTGTAATTGTTGGGGTCGTATAATTTCAACCTGGATTGTACGGTGTAGCTGGGTTCTCTTTTGCCTGCGCACTAGTGCATGAGTAACAATTCTTCTTTATCTTTAGCTGATTCTACCATATAGAAGTCTCCACAAACAAGCCAATTGGCTTCAGGCAGCTCTTTGCCCATCCACCACCAGAAATTGACTCGTTCAGTTGCATTATTGGAGGCATAGATTTTGTCTAAGCCTCAAGAGTCAAAACATAGTTGTCCAGTTTCAGCATAATCCACACCAATCTTTGAGTAGGCTTTATCCCCGATTAATGATTGAGTCAGCAACGTTGGGTGAGAGCATAACAATAACTCCACCTCTTCCCTCTTCATGGGAAGAACAGAAAAAAATTGCTTTAGGCCAAATGGATGAAAGAGCAATCTGTAGATTAAAACTCAGCTATCCTAATTTCTTGTAAACAGAGAATGTATATAAAATCAATTGAATTCCAAATTCTTCTATCCATACTTTTATCTGAAGGGTTCCTTAAATCACTGAACGTTCCAGGAGATGCCCTTCATTTGACTCAGAGAGGGCTTCCACATTAATATCCTCTCTATCATTATCCCCCAGAATCCCAAATTGCTTTGGGGATTCTGGATTACTGGGTTTGATCAAGCCATCATGTGGAGTAATGCCTTGATATTTTGATTGTTGGGGTCCCTACTTGGAGGATTCCCCTAAGAATTCTAAAAGGGTGGCAGGCATGCATAGGATTAGGCCTGGGTGGGCCTGTGCCTTAATAACTAKGGCCAACTTCCTTAATAGTCTTCATTGGAGAACGAGCTTTGATTCTTTCAGCAGTTTTACTCCCTTGACTGCGGCAGTGCTTTGCTGCCTTTGCGTCTGAACAAGCCTTAGCCTATGGTTGTTTATTGACAACTGAGGTCTAGYCTGCATTCTCCACTTCAGGAGCTTAAGGATCTTGGGGAGTGGGGATGGAACCTTGGCATTTCTTGCAAGCAATGGGAAGTCTTTAATCTTGTGGTTCATACTTTGACAACAGAAACAAGTATTGAGGAGATTGATATATTGAACACAGGTTGGGGGAATTTATTTCTCCCTGCTTGTATTCTGACAAATTCCACCAGTTCCTGGGAAAGATCGACCTAAACAAAAATATGCCTATTTTTCCTGGGGTTAAACATGCAGCGTGGCTCATGGCAAACAATGTTGGGAATGGTGTTGGACAAGTATTTCCAAAAACAACCAGAATTGCATTGGGAGACACAGAAATTCAATGCAAACAGGACGACGCAGCTCTGCTACTTTATTGACAGAAAAGTCCTCAGCCCACCAGGAAAAAAACTTTAAGGGTGTTTCTGCAAACTCATGACCCAAAGCTAATCACTTGATTGCATGAGTTTGGTCTTCAAATTGGAATGGGAACCTTATCCAGGTTTCAGATGTCATTCACATGCCAACTGCGGGTTTCCCAATACTCTTCACCCATGCTCTGATCATATTCTCAGAGGACACTCGACCAATCAAATAGGTAAACAAGGTATATTAAGTCAGACTTTCACATAGTTGTCAAGGTCAATGAAAATTGGGTTGGGTTCAGAGTCCAGACTTGTTACATCATGTACTTTTGGGACAAGCTTGCAGTTTTCCCTGCTGCCATAATCTTTATCCGCAGTATTCATTTCCATAGCAGATGGAGTGGGGGTCATAAAAGGCTCTCCACCCCATGGGTGGGAAGCTGGCTGCTTAGGGTACTGGGAAGAACATGAGGAGTAAATTACTCAAGGATAGATATCAAATCGGGAATCGGGAACCCTCGACCTAGTTATTGTTAAAAATAAGTGCTTTGGAATTTATTCCACACTTTTCAGCTTAAGTTTGTTTTGCAGTGTAAGAAAGCAACTAAATCAAATTTCTCTATACGAGCTGAGGTAGGTTCCCATCTTTAGTCAAAGAGATGCATGCTTCTCAGTTTTTTCTCCAATAGTACTTTTCTGTTTCCCTGTAATGAGTGCTGTATTTTTTGGATGCTTCCTAAAGGGCAGATTTTATTAAAGCAGTATAATACACTGTACCATGATCCATTCTGTTACTTTCAAGTTTCATGACTCAGCACTGGATACATGAAAGATTAAGACACAAGTTACTGAATATTGCTAGAGATTCCGATTACAATCCCTAACCCATGTCTTCATTCTTACATTGCTGAGAAGTTGGACTTGTCTTTAGGCAGGGAATTGGTTTTATTAGCCTCACATTGGCATGTTGATTTTATTTAATTTAAAATGCCCAAAGAAACAAATTTATTTCTTCATGGCATTGGTATGTTGTTTTTATTTAATCTAAAATGCCCAAAGAAACATAATTCTTTCTTCAGGGCTTTTCCTGGACAGATCAAAATCGTATTATTGACATTTCCGTTCCAATTTAACATGCATTTTCACTGGTGCAAGCTCATTAGTAAAATACATTAATCTGTTTTGCTAATCCAATTTTTGATTTCATGAGATTCAATCATACAACCTCATTCTACATACTCTCTGCTAACTTTGGATTATATTTCTCAGCTCAAATTGAAGCAAGCTTCAGTCTACGGAAACCTGTTTCAGCTGTCAAAGCCAATGTTTTGAACTTGGAGTCTGACATATGGGATGAGATAGGAGTTCGGAATGCAAAGGTAGTCCTGGCAACATTTTTTTATCAAGTCTTGGAAGTATCTTCTTTGAAGTATTGTTTTTATTGGCCAACCATCTGGTTTCAATTCTTCCAAAATTTAATAGGTTGAATAAACTCAGGTGACAATCATATCATTAGAGCCATTGGCTCCAAACTGGACACAGGTGGTGTTTGGTGTTTTTCCAAATCCAGAGAATGCGTCTATATCTTTAGCTGATCTAAGTGTGCTAAAGTCAAGCTTTAATATCTTAGTTCTGCAGCAGTCTGAGCTGAATTTAACCCCAGACCTTTTTGGGAAAGTATACTACTTCCAGTTGTTGAAGTTCCCAGGAGGAATTACAGTTGTACCAAAACAGAGTGGTTTTCCTTTACAACAGGTGGTGCTTTTCAACTTTACTTTAAAATATTCTATTTTTCAAGTTTATCAAAATCTGGATCAATTGAAGGACCAATTGAAGCTTACTTTTCCTTTACAACAGGTGGTGCTTTTCAACTTTACATTAAACTACTCTATTTTTCAAGTTGATCAAAATCTGCATGAATTGAAGGACCAATTGAAGCTTTTTTTAAATGTCAGATCCTCCGAGGTTTGCTATCAACCTTTTCCATATAGAGTAAATTCTTTCTGGATTGACCACTTTTGTGTGTCAGTATTTTGAATTCAATTTTTCGACTTTATAGAATGACAGGTATATGATAACAATTGTCATGTATAATTGTGCCTGTGATTTGCAGAATCTGTTTGTTCAGTTGACAAATTCGAATGGGTCAACTGTGGATCCTCCCATTATTGTTCAAATAACTGTTATGTCAGTTGTAGGGACTGGTCTCCCTAGTCTAAGGTTAAAGCAATTGGCTCAAGATATCATTGAATCCCCTGCAAGAAATCTTGGGCTTAATCACTCTACTTTTGGTAAAGTAAAGCAAATTCAGCTGTCATCATATTTACAGTACTCATTAACTCCACCACCTTCTGGAGCACCAAGTCCAGCCCCATCAAATTCACATACTATTTTTCCTTCACCATTGGCAGCACCACCTTCACATTACCTGCCCCCACACTCTCACCACCACCACCACCACCACCACCACCATCACCATCACCATCACCATCACCACCACCATCATCATCACAGCCACCACCATCATCACCATCATCATTCTTACCATGACATTTCTCCCTCATCCCAACACTATGACTTGGCTCCTTCTTATAGACTTGTAGGTCCTGTGCCCTTGCACAATCATCATCATCTCAGACATGCTCCAGATTCTAGATTGGGTGGATCTCCTTCCCCTTCTTACTCTAAGTCTCCTCATGGTGCTCCTGGCATTGATCATCACAAAGTTGTGTCTTCACCTCTTGCTGAGTCTCCTCTTCCTGCCCTTTCTCCACAGAGTAATCCATGTCCTAAAGCTCAGCCCTGCTATAGTCACTTACCTCGTTCTCTTCTTATGTTTGCCCCTTCATCATTAGGCGGTCAATTCAGTTCTTCGCCATTGTTCCCAGCAGATAATCCTTCGACTCCATCTGCCTCAGGTGCCTCCTTTTCCCTTACAAAATCTGTGCTCATGTCACGAATTAACATTCATTCTCCCGAAAAATCTAGTCATTCTGATGCAGAGCCTCCCAATGGGAAATCACCAGTTCCAGCGTTTTCACCTATTTCAGCTTCATGTGAGTTTAATGTTATTTTTTATGAAATATATACATTTTTAAACACAACATTCCCTGATGCTTTTAATTTGTAATCAATATATGACCTTATATAGGTTCTCTTAGTTTTCTTTCTCTGCCTTTTGCAGCTTTTGGTGTCAAACCTTCTACTCAAGTTGTGTTTGCATTAGTACATTCAATGGGGATGCTTCTGATTTTCTTGTACCCTTAAGGCAGCTGAAGGTCATGGAAGTTGGTATCATTGCCATCTCCTGTGTCTAGTGTTTCTCTGGAATTTTTACAGTATGTGACCAGCTCAAGAAGTTAAGTGTACACACAATGTGAAGACAAATTGCACCCTGGTTCTTTCCACTATGAAGAAGCTCCTTAATATTGCATCTGCATAATGGAAACGTATGATGCAAACTCAGTTTTGGATTGCTATTCCAGCAACTGCTTTGCTGGCCAAATTGACAGTGCTACAACTTGCTTATCTGCTTTTCCTGTAATATGCCCATCAGAAGTTACGCAGCTCTCCAACAGGATTGCTCAATCTCAGGTAAAATAGGACATGTTCTTGGTTTGTCTCAGCTGAATGCACATCAATTTGTATATAGCACTGGTCTACGACAAAACTTTCTTGTCTATGTTATCCGCACCATGAAAGATGTATTTCCTGGTCAAAGCTACAAAGGTGGCAGGCCAACTATTACACATATTAGTAGTCATTAATGTAGAACGAGATCCTCAACAGGGGATATTGTCAATAATATGGCGTTTTTCATTGAGCAGTGTAACCCAAACTAGTGTATCATTTCACCGATAAGTTTCCTTTGCTTTTCAACTTAAGCAGAGGCAGTTTGTACAATAAAGTTCATAACAATGCTTCTAGTTTTCTTCAAAAAATTGTCTCATTAGAATTGACGTGACATGGAATCTTTTAGAAGATGAATGCTAAATCAGGTTAAGTTCACTCTCTACTGCAGTGCTGCAAAAATTGCTGATTTATCAGCGACATCGTGATTTTTTTCATTGTTTACTCCAAAACGAAAAACCACCCATAAAAAATTGCCAATTTTTGTTTGCCGATTTTCCCTGACTTTGCTGATGCCCTCATATTCACGACGCCCCGCAATTTGTTGCTGATGTCGATATTTGCAACATTTCTGTACCATAATTGAAAGTTGTTTGTTGCCTTTGCTTTGGATAGATCCTCTAGTAGCTCTAAGCTGTTAGTGCCTGTGTTTTTTCTGTTCACAAGCTTTGTTTTTCATAAGCAATAGTAGAGCCTGATTTCTTTGGGTTCTATTATAAATAGGCTCATTGCTAAAGATTAAATAAAGGCGAGAACCTTTGAAATAGGTAAATAGAGAGATCATTTTATTCATAAATGTAATTTGTTGGATGGCACACGTTTGTGTTTGAATTCTCAGTTTACAACAAGGTTTGGAAGAGGTCCCCCCTCTCCCAATTAAGGTTGGGAATGCTTAGACGTTTTGTTGGTATTTTTATCCTCAAAATGTCTTTGAACATTTGTCTCTTTGTTTCGTGTGTCATTAGATATGTTCGCAAGATTTGATTCTGCTTAAAAATAGGCGAAATATAGGTAGTTGGAGCAGTTATTTGTAAGGCATTAAATTACTGTCTATAAATTAAAATTACATGAGGTGTGTTCTTTTTTGTTACTGAATTGGCTGATTCACCATGACTTAAGCAAATGAGGATGATTAATGCATCTTCAGATATTCAGATTACATGTGGGATATATATGTATTCCGGATTACCTGTGGAAATTATTATTATTATTATCCTGGATGAAATAAAAATAATCATTATTCTTTGTACCAGTATTTCAAGTTCATCTTGAAAGATAATCGTGGTTAACTGTTCTCTGTACCATGATGAAATTAGTAATTTTGTGACTGTTGCAAGGATACATGGTAGAAATTAAAAACTAGCACATATCATTCATATGCATCTCTTACAAGGAAGAAAGATAGTATTAGTTGGTATTCTTGACCATTAATAAAATCATATCAATAGGATTGGCTATAATCTCATAACGATGAAGGGATTATCCCAAACTGAAAATGTGGCCATGATGTTTTGTGTAATCATAGACCAACTGTCTTTATATATATGATGCTCTGTGGAGCTTTATCATGGTATTTTCTTCTAATTACATTGGTTTTAAAAAAAATGAACTGGTTGGGGGAATCAGGAATCAGTAACTAGGCAGACAAGATTGAAACTCCCAGGCTGCCACTATAACCCCAAATTTTCACACAAAGCCTGCCATCACACGTTAGGGGTTATCCAGGATTCGAACCGAGGTGGGTGGCATCAACATCATAAGTCCCAACCACTCGGCCAAATTTTTACACAAAGCCTGCCATCACACGTTAGGGGTTATCCAGGATTCGAACCGAGGTAGTTGGTATTCTTGACCATTAATAAAATCATATCAATAGGATTGGCTATAATCTCATGACGATGAAGGGATTATCCCAAACTGAAAATGTGGCCATGATGTTTTGTGTAATCATAGACCAACTGTCTTTATATATATGATGCTCTGTGGAGCTTTATCATGGTATTTTCTTCTAATTACATTGGTTTTAAAAAAAATGAACTGGTTGGGGGAATCAGGAATCAGTAACTAGGCAGACAAGATTGAAACTCCCAGGCTGCCACTATAACCCCAAATTTTCACACAAAGCCTGTCATCACACGTTAGGGGTTATCCAGGATTCGAACCGAGGTGGGTGGCATTAACATCATAAGTCCCAACCACTCGGCCAAATTTTTACACAAAGCCTGCCATCACACGTTAGGGGTTATCCAGGATTCGAACCGAGGTCGAGGTGGGTGGCATTAACATCATAAGTCCCAACCACTCGGCCAAATTTTCACACAAAGCCTGCCATCACACGTTAGGGGTTATCCCTCCAGGATTCGAACCGAGGTGGGTGGCATTAACATCATAAGTGCCAACCACTCTGACGGGCTTTCTTATTACATTCTTTATTTTTGCTATTTTTGATGGCTTTTATCTACGTGAGAGTCAAATGTATGCGTAGAGATGATTTTGCCAAATCAAATTGTCCTTTTATCAATTACTCGTTCAAAAGTTTAATTCAGCGTGAAGTCTTTTAAACGCCCATTTAATAAGGAAATAAGAAAACTCGGCAGTTTTCTTCTTAACTCGTGATATTGGGGTCCTCCAAACCTGAACCAAAGGTTAAAGCAAAAAATATATTAAAAAGATGTACGTATACAAGATATTAAAACCAAGACAAATACTTGATTAGACAGAAATAAAGCGCATTAGTCTATTATGCAATAACATGATAACATGTAGGGAGGTGAAGGTGAAGAAACTATGTAGTGATTATAATGTTTTTATGTGAATATTAGCTTTGAACAATATTTACATTATAAAACATCATTTTTATGTATTTTTTTTCAAGAATCTGATGCTAGAGCTTGGAGCCATTATAACTTTTCTTTCATTTTTTCTTTTAATAGATTTTTTTTACATTAGATTTTAAGAAAATATGTAGTGAATGTAAATAGTCAGTATTACGTTTGCATATGAAACATTAACTTGAACAATATTTGCATTATAAAGCTTACTTTTTATAATTTTTTTTTTTTTAAGAATTTGATACCAAATGGTCAAACCATTATAAATATTTTTCATTTTTCTTGCAACATATTTTGAAAATCAATTTCATACTTCATGTTTGTCAAAGTATTATAAATTGTTTTTTTTTTAAGAATTTGATACCAAATGGTGAAACCATTATAAATATTTTTCATTCTTTTTACAACATATTTTGAAAATCAATTTCATACTTCATCTTTGTCAAAGTATTGCTCAAGAGAAAAATCATTTTTTTAATAAATTTGTGATCGTGTTTCTCTTGCATCCTTTTGTTTGTTGATGTCAAAGTGAATATACCTAATTGAAGTTGCAAGGATATTCCACTTTCCATTCTATTAAACTAAATATTGCTGAATCTCCACTTTCTATTAGACTGAGTTACACTCTTTAACATTGAGTTCTATGTAAAACACTTTTGCACTCGTGAACACTTTGTATTCACTTAAGTGGATAATAAATGTCACTGACATTAAACCATAGTTACACCTATGGTTATAACTAATTGATTAACTATACCTTGGTTAAAAACAGTGACTTGGTGTTCTTGTTTCCAAGTCCTTTGAATAACTGTCCCACCAATATTAATTGATTGCAAGGCCAAAATTGCCGTTTGAAATTATAATTACGGTTGATCATGAAGGTGAAAGGGCGCTTCATGATGAATTTGTTCAGGTGATCACTTTGTTTTCTACTTCCACCATTATGAGCCTATGCTTGTATTGGTTGGTAGGAACTTGCCTTCTCTTTAGGGTGTGTAGAGGTGGATTGATAAGCTTTTAGCCTTGGATTATAATGCCTAAGCAAAATTGTAAATAAATGAGTTGCAATCATTACAATTTTGTAAGTGACAATAAGGATCTCCCAAACCTCAATGAGAACATAGGTATCTAATGAGCAAGGTGTTACAGTTGGTCTCTAAAATTTGGGAGTTAAAGAAACCTTTCTAAAAGGTTTGGTTTGCAACTATTATACCACTGATTGAATGATAGTTTTTTATTAACAATGTTAACCCTATTTTGTCCTATATCTTTGATTGAAAACAACAAATATTTGAAAGATGTGTTGAGGTGGAGAGAGAAAACACTGACATTAAACCATAGTTACACCTATGGTTATAACTAACTGATTAACTATACTTTGGTTAAAAACAGTGACTTGGTGTTCTTGTTTCCAAGTCCTTTGAATAACTGTCCCACCAATATTAATTGATTGCAAGGCCAAAATTGCCGTTTGAAATTATAATTACGGTTGATCACGAAGGTGAAAGGGCGCTTCATGATGAATTTGTTCAGGTGATCACTTTGTTTTCTACTTCCACCATTATGAGCCTATGCTTGTATTGGTTGGTAGGAACTTGCCTTCTCTTTAGGGCGTGTAGAGGTGGATTGATAAGCTTTTAGCCTTGGATTATAATGCCTAAGCAAAATTGTAAATAAATGAGTTGCAATCATTACAATTTTGTAAGTGACAATAAGGATCTCCCAAACCTCAATGACAACATAGGTATCTAATGAGCATGGTGTTACAGTTGGTCTCTAAAATTTGGGAGTTAAAGAAACCTTTCTAAAAGGTTTGCTTTGCAACTATTATACCACTAATTGAATGATAGTTTTCTATTAACAATGTTAACCCTATTTTGTCCTATATCTTTGACTGAAAACAACAAATATTTGAAAGATGTGTTGAGGTGGAGAGATAAAACTATCTTTTATTGTATAACATAAGACTAGAAATTGGTATTGGATACTTAATTGGCATTGAACATTACCCAATGAAGCTTATTGGCCAATCTTCCTTTTGGAGGTTTTGATACTTGTATCTCCTTATCACCATGGTCAAGATTATATTTTTATTGCATCTTTTAGCAAATTTGAGTACGAATAGTATATGCTGATAAGAATTCGGTCCAAATCATCTTTACCTACCTAACACTTTCATTGACATCATCCTTGTCATTGCGTAAGTGAATAAATGTTTCCTCCATATCATTCTCCTTAGATTTAGATACTTATTTAGAGTGGTTGTTGCACAAATATGCTTCCCTCTGTCAAACATACATGTCTCTATGAGAGAAGCATATAATTATCTTATTTGTCTAAGATGTTTTTGTGAATATGGTTGTGAAGTTGTTAACATCATTGGTACATCAGTTTTGTCCTTGGACTTTGTTAATTTTAAAATTTTCTTGATTTTAAAGATGCAAAAATGGATGCTTTACATGGCATCTTAGTTTGTGTCTCATTTGTATATTTTTTTGTCTTTGTTTCTATTGTGCATCTCCATGCTTTCAGTTTTGTGTTGATCATGCCTTGACATGTCTACATATGCACATCTTTTGAGACATGTTTGTGTATTGTGTGTCTATTATTACATCTTGTTTGAGTGCTTTTGTATCTTACTAATTTCATTTTGAGTTTCTTTCCTCCATAGTTTGTGTTTGTATGTATCTTTTTGTGCATCTCATATTCATCATTGCATCATGCAACATCCTTTTTGTGTCTTAGAGTTCTTGTTTTGTATCCATGTTGCGTTTGAAATCCCTATTGCATCCATTTCATCAATATTTTGTGTTTCACTGCATCTTCTTGTACGTCTCCTTGTGTCCTAATTGCATTGCATTTTGCATCTTGAACCATCATGCTTTGTGCCTTAAATGATTGTTTGTATCTACTTTGCATTGACTTGAGTCCTTATTGCAACCCATTTATTGCTTTGCATCACATTTTTGTTTTCACGTGAGTCATCTTTGTGTTTAGTGGCATCTTGTTTTGTGTCTAATTGCAATATTTGTTGTGTTTGATTGCATTCTTTTAAAAATTAGTTTGTGTATTTAATAACATTGACCCTACTTTGCCTCTTTTTTGCGCCTTGTTAAGTAATAGATATTATTTGGTCCAAATAACATTCATTAAATTAAATTAGGATCCATTTTCATCTTCACATTAATTTACATCCATTGTGTGTCCAATAATTATTATCAGTTAACAAATATTTTTTTTTTGTTTGTTAATTTGTGCAGGACCTGCGATTAACCTGTGGCTTGAGAAACCGCGACTCAGGGGCATCTAAGCCGTCAAAATCACCCGGGGATCGCACCCGGCCTGAGCCACACCAACCCCTAACATGGTTGGATTTTTTGTCCCCGCAGGTTTCGAACCGGTGACTTTAACAACACAGAGTGGCTTAACAACACACTCCTTCACCGACTGTCCTACACCTCGGGGACTATCAGTTAACAAATATTAATAACACATTTAATATACATTAACATATTTAAAAAATATGTTTTATATTAAATTCTATAAAATATACTAGGACAAATTTTGGTTCTATTAATACATTGGGCAACAATAAGTAATCAATATATATATATTTTCAAAGGAACAATCCCTTGGGGAAACCTAGGGAGCCTTCCCCACATTTGTGGATGATGTTTATAGTAAACTCGTTGACATAGATGAGTACACCTCACCCTTTGGGACCTTGTTGTGTAGACAAGTACCCACGTCATTGTACCCGTCAACCCTTACTAGAGGAATCAAATCCAAGTTGGTAGTGGGATAATCTGGTACTTAAACTTGTTGAGCTACCCCTCAAGGCTAGTATGTAATCAATTTATATATCACAATTAATGTTAATTAATTTTCACAAGATGTTTTTTTTTATGTATATTAAACTTAATAATGAAATTTTAATGAATGTATACACAATAAATTTTGTTCCACTAACAAGTGGTTTATCAACATCACATGAAAATGCCGATCTTATAAACAACAATGGTTGAACATCTAAAATGATAGAAATGACAAACTAAGTGACCATCGTAACAATAAAATCTAGACAATGAAGAYGCTGATCAATCACCACCACCACCACCATCATCATTTGAAGGCTCAACATCTTCCTCCTCMTCATCATCTTCTGCAGGGATTTGTAAGAACATGAAAATGAAAATGAAATCAATGAATTAATTCTCTTGCTCAGAGTTGTACAAATCATACAAATAAAAAAAATTAAGACAATAAACAATTTACCAGGAATGTGTTAACTTTTGACTCTTCCACCATCTTTGCATAAATATCTTTCAAGGAATAATTAATTTATTTTGAAGTTAGTTTACAACCATAGTCATTCCAATGTMCGTGGATGAGAGAAAATCATAATTAATATTGTTAATAAGAAATTACATAGTTGTCTAAAAATGATCGATTAGGTATACTTAATATAAATAGTATCATATTGACAAACTTGTGCTTCTAATGAATTATTTCCTCAACTTTATGGAAATATGTATATTGCCATATTTTTCCTTGATTCGAATATGTATAATATGTTATATTAGTGATGTAGAAATAAAATAATTAATGTAAAATGATAATTCAATTAATATGTTATTTCTTACTGTGATGGATTTTCAATGTTGTGTTTCATAGGCCTCGTCTTCTCATTCTTGCCTTTGTTGGTATGTTCTTTTCATTCTTAAGTTTCTTTATTGTGGTTTTCCACCACTATTTGTGAATGTTTGTTCGTATGATTGCAATGCTCCATTGGTTAGAAGGGATGTCCTTTACCCATGTAATAAATTTGAAACAAAATAGAGAAAATAAAGACGAGTATAGTAGTCTTACAAACAAAATAGAGGACTATAAAAAAATTGAAGAAAAGAAGATGAAATTCAAATTTTACCTCAACTTATTTCTCCTTCATTTGATTATAATTGATATTTGTTTTTTTGCCCATATTTTAGAAAAATCATATCCATGTTTCTTATGAACCCTCTTAGGGATGTCTTTCCACCCTAGTGCATCCATCAAATAATTATAGATCACATTCTTTATCATCTAATGGTTGTCCTTTACTAGATATAGAACCCCATTGTGGTTCATCTAGCTCCAATCAGCTCCCTATCGTCATGCATCATGCCCATGAAATGACTAAGTACCATTTTTTTAGTGTTTAATGCAACTAAAATTGAATATGTTCTACGATATCCATTTCAAAATACAAGATAAATCATACTTTTAACAACCAAAGAGCAACTCCAACTCCATAGACTCCATAAAGAGTTGATGATTCTCCTACCTGAAACTTCAAATTTTTATGTACATATGTTGACTTTATTTTTAAGGTAAAAACCGCGTAAAGTATTTAACATTTTTAAGTAGCAATTTCTAATATATATATATATATATTAGAAAAATGTTCAAATCCAGAGGGGGGTAGGGTATGTATACCTCCGTAGACTTACCAGTAAAATCGCTGGGCGAAGGGGGTTTCATACACCAATTTGGTGTTTGGCTTGGCTGTGACCTTAAAAATAAATTATATATATATATATATATATATATATATATATATATATATATATATATTCTGAGAAAGAAAAATCTTTATATTCATCAAAAAAAGAGTATATACATATTTTGGTCCCTCCCAGGTTTGTCCATTTCTGATCACTTTGCTACCTTTTTGCTCAAATTCCACCTTCCTTCCATACATACAATATTCTTTCCTTTTCAAAACATTACCAAACAAATATTTTCACTGATTAAGTGTTATATAGCCCACTGAGTTTTTTTAAAAAGAAAATTACAGATGGAAATTCATTTCCTCATAAAACTGTCCTTCAAAATACTCTCGAGAAGTGAAATCTCCCACGTCCAACAAGAGCACTTCCTTTGAGAGTTCATTAGCCAAGGAGTTTAGTTCCATGGGAATATGATTTGACTAAGAACCATTCCAAAGAATCAAAGAATGAACGAATTTGGGCCATCAACATCTTAAGTCTTAGAACCTGCATATGATTGTGACCATTAACCCACTCAACCACAGCCTTGAAATTTCCTAAGATTTTAATTTTGTGTAGATTTAAGGATGTGACCATGAATAGTAATGCTCATAATGCTAAAATATCCACTTTCGTATTTGTTCCTCTGCTCGAGGAATACAAGATTTTGAAATAATGAGTTTTAGAAATATAAAGAACAACACCAACCTCACAACCCGGAGGGTGCCATTAGTTGGCATCATCAAAATAGCCCCACAACATTCTTTTATCTATGGAAGGCATGGTGAGCACCTTATGTTTTTGAACTTTGACCTCACACCTAAATTCTTGAGATAATTTGACAACGAGAGCAACAATTGTTTCAATGGAATCAACATGTCCTAAAAAATACATACATTGCATGCCCACCACAAGAAACAAATCATAAAAAATGGGAGGGATAAGAGATATTTTGTGCCTGGATCTTCTTTCCATGATTTAATCCATTTGAGAAAATTACCAAACAACATTGGCCTGTGTATATTAACAAGATTTAGAGCCTTTGACATTACCTGCTGGGTGGAATGACAATATATAAAAGGATGTTGCATAGATTCCATATCATCCTTGCATAGACCACATCTACTTGGACCTGTCCATCCTCTTTTCGTCCCATTGTTCCATGTTAAGATCTTGTTTTCAATAGCCAACCATAACATAATATTCAATTTTAAAGGCGCATCGGTCCTCCACACGTAATACCACCACCATTTTCTCTCCCCCTCGAAATCGGAATTTGCCTGAGATAAGTATCCCGACTTTACTGTATAGTTTCCATTTTTCTCATTTCTTGACCAAACTAGGGAATCATCTTCCTCTTTCTGAAGATGAATAAAATTTGAATTAAGAAGATCGGTGAACGTGATCCATTCCACTGCTTGTTTCCCCTCAAGCTCCAACATGAAATTTAACTTCCAACTACTTCTTCCTATATAGTCTCTGCCTTCCAATCTAGCATCCCATAAAGTGTAGATGCCTTAATCATGCAGTTCTGTTATCAATTCCCTTGAAAGCTTAATGATTGAACCCGAGTTCACCCAAGGGCCCTCAACAATTTGAATGTTCTTTCCACTACCAACTTTCCATACCAACCATTCACTTACCAAGGATGAAGCCTCAACCATTTCTCTCCAACCAATAGAACTATTATTCCCAATTTTATTTAGAAATTTGAACCATTCCACAAAAGACTTCCCAGTTAAATATTTGGATTTCAACACCATTCCCCAAGTCATATTGTTGTGGATTAGTCTCCACAAAAGTTTAGCAACAAGCGATTTGCAGAACCATACTGTATTTTTATTCCCCATTATTACACATCAAAATTCCTCACTTCAACAGTGTCGCAAGTGTCGCACTTTCATTGTCACAAGTATCGCAAGTATCACACTTTTATTGTCGTAAGTGTCATAAGTGTCGCATCTCGAACAACACCATAAAAACACTTTCTACAACCCCTAAAACATGTTAGAAGAAGAAGCCCCATCATCTGACAATCGGAGCAAGTTTTTTACCTAAGGAATTACTCATCCTTTTAACATTTTGGAAGATCAACGTTCCCTTGCTCATATATAGGGAGTGCTAGCGCTCCTTGTCCATCTTAAGGGGGCGCTACAACGTTCTGTTGTCCACTTTAAGGGAGCGATGTGTTGGTCGAGGGAATTTAGGAGGAAATCCCACTTTCCTCTAAAGACAACTATGGATGGGTTGGGTTAGTTTGACTCGAATCTGAATCCATGGATGTATCCAAGGAAGATATCACAACTAATGGAGCCATATCCTCAATCAATTCCAAAAATACTCAAGGTGGTTGAGCCTCTCAAAGCTTATAAATAGAGGCATTTCAATGGTGAAAAGGAGGAGAAATCAACAAAGCATTATTATTTTGATTGTGGATATTTTGAGCAAGGGTTGGACAATGAGGACTTGGAGAGGTTGCTGCAACACCATCTGAAGATTGTAAGTTTTCCTTTCTAAGTTCTCATTAATATACTTGGCCTACTTCCTTCAAGTGTGTGTTTACATGTGCTTGTCTATGGTTGTCTTAATCTGCATAGATGAATTGATTTTGTCTAATGCATTAGAGTAGGAGATAGTCGTTTGTCTTGTGTTGTCCATTGTAGGTACTGATTTGTGCCAGGAGTTGGATTGAGCTCGTGGATTGGAGTGGCTAGGACAAACTTCATAAACGAGGTACACCACACTTCTTCTCCTTCTCTCTTTTTCGATGGACAAAATGAATTTATAGGAATGTTAGTGTCCAATTGTAATTTTCCATCTTGGTATAGGGGTCTGTAATCCAAGGGAAAATTCACCTGTCCGTCGGGGAATATTTCCTTAACACCCATCCTCCAAGTTCCTTTGACATCACTAGGAGAGACCATTTACCCAAGGTAATGCCACCTGAATCTTTGCGACTCGACCATAGAAAATTGAAACACAGTTTCCTTATTTTTGTGAGGATTCCAATCAGAATTTTTTCAATTATGGCCCAACAAACAAGAATACTACTCAACACTGAATTGAAAAGGACTAATATACCACCTCTTGAGAGCCATCTATGAGACCAGAGCATGAGTCTTGCTTGGATTTTTTAACTACACATATCTAGTCATCAAAGGAGTAAGAGTTTGGTTTTAGCTCAAAACCAAGGTATTTGAAGCCATCCTTGACCTCCTTGCACTCGTATGGAAGGATCTCGTTGAGTTGAGATAATAACTCTTCCATAATTGTGCTTGTATACACATTGGTTTTGTTTATATTTATTTGCATACCGTTCGCAGTGCCAAAAACAACCAGAATCCCTTTCAGAGCTAGAAATTCCTAAAAAGAACCTGCACCAAATAGAATTACATCGTCAACAAAAAGTAAATGAGAAAGGATTTTCGAGGGAGTGATTCTGAGCCCTTTTAAAGACCCATTACTTTGAGCTTGTTTTATCAACCTGCTTAGGCCTTCTGCAACAATTAAGAAGATGAATGGGGACAAATGGCATCCCTGACGGATTACCCTGGAGGAGCGAAAAGAGGTTGAGGGTGAACCATTGATTAGGATTTCAAAAGAGGAGGACTCAATGAAACCCATAATCCAATTGAATGTATTAATGTTCATACCAAGTTGGATCAAAGAAAGTTTGACAAAGGTCCAATTAACCTTATCACATGCTTTGGAGAGGTCTAATTTCATGACCAAGGACACAATCTTATTGGTCTTGATAGAATGCAAAGCTTCCTGGGTGATGGAAACCACATCATGCATCTGTCTCTTGAAAAGGAAACCATACTAATCTTTAGAGATAAAATCACTAAGAATCAACTTTAAATGGTTGGCAATGATCTTGGCAATGAGTTTATAGATTAAATTGCAGCAAGAGATGGGGCGAAAGTCCTCAAAGGATTTTAAAGATTTCTTATTTCGGAATTAGGGCTAATAAAGTAGAATTAAAAGATCCCAAAATTTTACCAGATCTTTGTGATTCTCGGGTCACTTTTAAAAGGTCAAATTTTATTGTATCAAAGAACCCAATATATAATTCAACAACTAGTCCATCAGAAATGGGGATTTTTCTTTTATGAAAAGAGGACAAAATTGACATAATCTCTTTTTTAGTGATTTCCTCTTGAAGAGATAAGTTCATTTCCTCCAAGATACACTTTGGAAAAAGATCAATGACCTTCAATATTTCTGTGATAGGATAACTACGTGGTTCCCTGAAGAGGTTGGAGTATAACTCCTTACTTGCATTTGCAATGCCTTCACAAGAGGACACCAAACAACCATTCAAACCCTTGATTTCCCAAATGGAATTTGTTATTTCCTTGTGGCTTGGAAATTTATGAAAGAATTTTGAGTTATTATTACCTTTAACCATATTTCCCTACTTTTAAGACGCCATTGAGTTTCTTCATTATCCAATATATCCTTATTTTTTCCAGGAGGTCACTAAGGGTTGTTTCCTTCACATCAGAGAGAGTCAATCGTTCTTTCTATCATAGTTCCCCTATTTTAGATTCTAACACCGAAAGAAGAGAAACAACTTTCACATTATAACTTTTGGCCCAATGAGCAATTTTTTTTAATCCTGGCTAAATTTTCTATTAACTGCTGCATGAGAGAAATTTCTGCGTTTTTCACTAAAGGCCTCCAGACTGAGAGACAAATCCTTTTGTATTCCTCTTCCTTGAGCTAGACATGACTAGACTTAAAAGGAGAAGGAGGCTTAAGATCATTTTCGGCAATTTCCATCATAATTGGCATATGATCCGATATGCCCCCTATCAGAACCCTCAATTTGAAGTACCATGGTTGGTCGATTATATCCTATGAGATTAGAAATTGATCAAGATGCTTAGCCACCAGAGAAGAAAATTTTCTACCATTACACCAAGTTTGTGAAATTTTTTGAGGAGCCAAGTCAATCAAATGAAATGTCTCAAGCCAATGCAAAAAAAATGATTCTGGAGGGTCTTGGCGGGGGTGTGCACCCCAAATGTCCTTTAAAGAAAAATTAAAGTTTAGGTCCCCACCTAAAATGATATTCTGAGCGTTTATAACACCAAGGTTGGACACTCTGTTCCAAAAATTTACCCTGTTTGCATATGGACCATATATATTGATTATTCTAAAAGGGAAGTTTAAAATGTTATCCACCACATCTACAACAATTCCATAGGGGATATGGGGGGAGGAGATGGATTTGAACCTGGGACTCCAGGCAGTGAGAAAAATTCTAGAGAGCCCCTTCAAGTCAACAATGCTAAAGGACCAATATTTTAGCCAATTTCTGAAAGATTCTATAGATTTATCCCCACTACACATGATTTATTGGATCATAAGGAAATCTGACCTACTAACATGGAGAAGCCTTTTGAGGGCATTGATTTTGGGGTTTCCCTCAACCTCGCACGCATTGAAAGACAACACAATCATTTGAGACTCTTGCCCTGGTATTTCCCCGCTCTAAGGGCCTGAGTAATGGTTGTCTGTTTACCACTTCTTATTTCCTTCACTGCCTGTAATTGAGCTAAATAAGTCAAAGAATTACGATCTGCGTGGCCCACAACACTCTTTTCCATTTCCAAACCACCTAAACATAAAACCTCATCTCCTTTTTTGACCCTATTACCAAGTAGGTAATCTGATTTATAGGATGACTTAGAGGTCATGGAATCGACATAGACCTTTGAGGGGGAGGGGCACGCTTTAGACAACGAGGAGTTGCAACAAGGAGGGGAAATGGAAGGGACCAACTTGACTATTGATTGGGAAAAAACCTCCAAAGGTTCTACACCTCCATACAACTTAGTTACCAACTTAACGAGAACTGTGACCTCCAAAACGAGAAATCTAGCCTGAAAATATCATAATTTTGGGTAAAAACACAAAAATCAACCCCCAAATCAAAGTGGTGCTACTGGTAGCACCCTTTTTTGGAGGTGGTTAAAATTGCGACTTGTTTAAAACTTTACCCTTGACATTACAAACATAACCCTGAAAGAACCCTCAAATTGACCCTCGAATCGAAAAAAATCAACCCCCAAATCAAAAAGTGGTGCTACTAGTAGCACCTATTTTTGGAGGTGGTTAAAATTACAACTTGTTTGAAACTTTACCCTTGACATTACGAACAAAACCCTTGACCTTGAAATTGACCCTCGAATCAAAAAGTGATGCTACCCGTAACACCACTTTTTGTTTTGAGTTAAAAATGTGACCGAATTGAAATTGTGGCCTTGACCACTAGCACCAATTTTTTTAAGTTAAAATTATGACCTAATTGAAACTGTGGCCTTGACCACTGGCACCATTTTATATTTTGAATTAAAACTATAACCTTATTGAAACTGTGGCCTTTACCACTCGCAACACTTTTTTTGAGTTAAAACTATGACATAATTGAAACTGTGGCCTTGATTACTGGCACCGTTTTTTTTTTTTTTTTGAGTTAAAACTATGACTTAGTTAACACTATGACCTTGACCATTGACACCAATTTATTTATTTATTTTGAGTTAAAACTATGACCTAATTGAAACGGTGGCCTTAACCACTAACATCACTGCAAATAAAACATTAAAAATAGACTCCTAAAATAAAAGTGTTATAACTTGATAATTTATTTATCATTTTTTTTTAATAAATAATTCAATGGGAAAAAAATACCACTAAAGAAATTCTTTATTTAAGGAAAAAAAAACAAATTTTCTTATGAAAATAAAGAAAAAACAACAATTTTTCTTATGAAAATAAAGAAAAAACAACAACTTGTGTTTAATGCAAATTGGAATTGTTTAATAAAAAATGAAAAAATGTGTAAAATTTAAATTTTTGGGAGGATAAATTTAAAATTAAAATGATACTTAAAACACAAAATTTAAAGAAAAAAGAAAAAAAATACAAAATTTAAAGAAAAAAAAAGGAAAATAATATTATTAAAAAACAATTAAAAAAAATTAAAAATAAAAAAAACCATCTCTTAAAAAAAAAATTAAAAAAATATATTTAAAAAAAGAAAACTAAAATACAATTAAAAAAACAAAAACAAATATAAACATTAAAAAAATTAAAAAAAATTAAAAATTAAAAAAACCATCTCTTAAAAAAAATTAAAAAAATATATTTAAAAAAAGAAAACTAAAATACAATTAAAAAAACATTAAAAAAATTAAAAAGTTTATATTTTAAAAAAAATACTAAAATACAATTAAACAAAAAAATTCAAATAGAAACATTAAAAAATAAAAAATAAAACATAAAATTTAAATTAAATAAAAAAATTAAGCAACTAGAAGAAGAAAAAAAATAAAAAATAAAAATAAAAATGGACTAAATTTTAAAATTTAGTCCAAAGGTCTAAAATTAAAGTAAATTAAAAAAATTTAAATAAACAAAATTTTATAAATTAAAATGTAATTTTAGTTTATAAAATTTTGTTTATTTAAAATTTTAAAATGTTTTTGTTTAGATTAATTTTAAAACTAATTTTTAATTTGATTTGATTTAATGTGATTTAAAAGTTAGTTTGATTTTTTTAAGAAGTGTTTTTTTTTTTTAAATATAATTTTTTGATTTTAATTATTTTAGAGATTGTTTTTTATTTTATTTTTTTAAATTATTTTTTAAATATATATATTTTTAATTTTTTTTCCTTTAAATTTTGTATTTTTTTCTCTTTAAATTTTGTGTTTTAAGTATTATTTTAAATTCCTCCCCCCTAAAAATTTAAATTTTACTTTTTTTTAAGTTCATTTTTTTAATGTTGTATTAAAAAATTACAATTTGCATTATT
Source organism: Picea engelmannii (assembly GCA_009831015.1). Classification (NCBI taxonomy): domain Eukaryota; kingdom Viridiplantae; phylum Streptophyta; class Pinopsida; order Pinales; family Pinaceae; genus Picea; species Picea engelmannii. Next base: position 49,997 of record ML787908.1, on the reverse strand, counting down.
TTTCAACACAAATTGTTTTTGTTTCTTTATTTTTAAAAGATATTTGTTTTCCCTTTAAATCAAAGAATTTGTTTAATGGTATTTTTTTCTCATTATATTATTTTTTTAATAAAAATTACTAAAAAAAAATAAAAATAATTGATAAATATATTGTTAAGTTGAACACTTTTATATTTAGAAGTCAATTTTCAGTGCTTGCAGATGTCCAACTCCGTGACAATCAAAGCAATTGAAGAGAACCCACCAATAATCAATCATTTTTTGCCAAGAAAAACCCCTCCACACCAACTCTATTTCGTCAAGGAGGCCATCCCTCATGTCCATCTCAATTTGTATCCAATCCCATCTTATGCCAGTTTTCAACTGCGAGTCGGGCTCACAACTGGTGAATTTTCCAATTTTGTTGTCGATTGACACCATGAATTCTTCTTCCTAAAATACCATCGAAAAGTTGGGTAGAATTTCCCAGACTTTAAAAATCTCTGCCATATCCTCCTTGTTCCTGAATTTGAAAAAATCCGTCCCCATGCTAAGGTATGGAATTCGTGGTGATAACCCAACAAAATGGACCAGTTCTCATCAACCCAGGACTATAGAGAATTCAGGGAAACAGTTTTACCACAAAACCAACCCACTACCGATATCCTAAGAAGATCAGGAATGTCACCAATGTCGACATCTGCTCCCACCACCATCCTATGATGCTCTTTCTTGATTTTCCAGCACCGTTGCTTCCTCGGTTTATCCTCTGCTCCTTTCGCTGAAACACTCAAATCCTCGGACCCTTTATGGGAGCGGCCAGTGCAATGCTTAGACTCCAACGACACTCGAGCTGCATGCAAGGGTGGCGAACAAGAGTGATATCCAGGAGAGACACATAAAGGCATAAGCCTCGAAACGAGAATATTACCAGACGAAAATATATTTCGGGACCCTCCTGACCATGTGATTTGAATGCAAAACTTGCCTTGAATCGTCCGTCCTTGGATCAATAACCCCATTCGGATCCAACAGCCCCAACTCCTCCAGGTCGACCGCACACTTTAATTTTTGCATATGGATGAAATTCTCATCCACGAGGAAGATGTCCTCTCTGTCTTTCTCATCCTCGGTGAAATCTACCTCAACGACATCCATCTGTACCCTTGATAGTACTACCTCAACGCCATCCATCTGTACCCTTGAAATCTACATAGGAAGATGTCCTCTCTGTATTTCTCATCCTCGGTGAAGTGCCAAGTTCTAAATTTGATGCTTGTTATTCAACCATTTTATAACAACTTGGGAGTCTCCGAAGATCGAAAGTTGTGAAATTCCTCGATCCAGTGCCAACATCATGAAAGGTCTTATTGCCATTAGTGCAACGAAATTGTTTGTTCTAGGTCTTACATTTTCTCTAAATTTTATATAATGATTGTCATTATACTAGCACAGCCGCTAACGTGGCAATTACACATCCTTACAGTAATTTTTTAATGTGATTAGGTAAATGTTAAAAAGTAAACATGTTAACGGATGCCTTGATAAATGCAAGAAAGTTATGAACAATAAATCTGATCCATTGATTTTGGAGGACGACTAAAAATATGCCAGCATCTTCAATGCATAGCCATCAGATTAGGGTTTAAGATTAAATAAGGTTAAAAGATCATTAATTGTGCCCATTCTTAATAGGTGTACGCCTTTCGGCGTAAATATAAATATCACCCTATACTGCCTACATTCTTAGGAACTTGGCAAGTCCCATTAAAGAGGTCCCAAGGATAAGTATTGTTCACTAATAATTCTCACCCACATGTCTAGCCATTGGAATTGAAATAGTCACCTTGCACAAATGTTAAAAAACACATATTTGAGAAAATACATGAAATGTTTGCATTTTTGTATACTTTCAAATATTAGTGCATTGTGTGCCAACCATATACCCCAAATTGTAATAAAAGAGACAAATTTTTAAGTTTTAAGTTCATTTCTTTGAAGCCATGATTCTAGACATAAATCGATTGTAGGTCTTTACCAAAGATTATAAGAGCCCAACCATCTAATAATATCACTCCAAATTTATTGGGAAAAATGGCAGTGAAAGAATAAATGTTCACCATATTCTTCACTCTTCACAGACATCACACAAATATTCAAACCTCGTCTACCTCTTTTTTGGAAAAAAATCCCAAGTTGGTATTTTGTTCCTCAAGACAAGCCACATGAACAACTTGGTTTTCTTAGGGATCTTTACCTGCCAAATTTTGGACCACCACCAAGCCTTTTCCTGATTATCAAATTCCACCAATTCCTCATAACCTTCTTTGGTTGAGTAATCCCCTAAAGTATTTTTTTATTCCACTCCAGTTCATTCAAATCATCCTTCAGTCTAGTATGACTTCTCACCAATTCGTCTAGAAATCTATTCCAAGTATCAACAAACTCCCCATCTAATCCTACCATTTTTTTTTATTTCCATCCTTGATGCCAAATGTTAGAGGTCTCGGGGTTTGTTATCTGATTGATGGAAAATACCCCCCTTTCCTGTAAATGAAATATTAGGCTTGAGGGAGAAAAATAGTATTGCCACGCCCCATGATTGCATATCCTCCTAGTTTAATTTGGGTGTCATTTCCCACCTTCCACACAAGAAAAGACCCAATAAGTGGAAAAGCACCTACCAATGCCTTCCACTAATTGGAGAAATTGTTCCCTTTTCTTGAGCTTCTTATCTAGTCTATTAGTGAGGTTGGTGATATGTGTTTTTGTATAATTATTCTTTTCCATAAGTTGTTCTTAGATATAAGATTCCAAATAATTTTCCTAGCTAATGACTTACCAAAGAGATGGATATTCTTAAGACCCCATATGCCTTAGTCTTTAGGCTTTTCTATTGATTTCCACTTTGTTAGATGGTATCCAACATTTTCTTCTTCCCATGCCATAGAAATTTAAAACACAATCTCCTTATTCTCTCCATGATTTCTTTAGGAATGTATGATAATACACCATAATTTCCTCCATAACAGAATTCATTATCGCTAGTCTACCCCCTCTTGAGAGTCACCGATTACACCAATGCTTGATTCTCTTTTCAGTCTCTTTTAGTGACCATGTCCAATCATTTTTCCCATAACCATTGGGTTTGAGTGTAAGCCCAAGGTATTTCAACCCATCCAAAAAATTCAAGTTTCTAAATGGAAAAATCATTTTAAGTGCTATTTATTCTCTTCACCCAAAACATTCAAGTAAATTGCATATTTCAAAAAGTATATCTTCATACTACTGGCCTTGAAATATATTTTTAGGATTTTCTATATTTTCCTACCTTCCACCTCTGATCCATTAGATAATAGAAGAACATTATACATGGAAAGTAAATGTGTGAGAAATTTGTTTCTCCCCACTCAGATTCCATGAAGAGACCCTCCTCTCTTAGCCTCCATAATGGCCATGCTTAATCCTTCTTCCGCCAACAAGAATAAGTAAGGGGGTAAGGGACAACCCTGTCTCAATTTTCTTGATATTCTAAAAAAATAATATGCAAATCCATTTATTAGAACAAAAAATGAAACACGTGTCATTATCCAATTCACTATTGGAAGACAAAGTCCCACATAGATCAAAAGTGTATTTCTATTTTCGACACACTAGTTCAGTGGGAGTAACACTAGTTCAATGGGAGTTAACTGACTAGTTCTATTTTAGACTTTCTAATCTTAGACCATCACTATTATGCATGCATTCCTAATTATAGGATGTCATTGCCTATATGAGTGAAGATCAGTCACTTATTGATTAGATCATGATATGCATTGATTCTCATTCTTCATTGTGTATCTCTCTTCCTTTTCTTGATAAGTTTTGTTTGTGCATGTTTTAACTAGATCTCCTATGCAGATTTCCATGAAACACTGACATCGTATCAGAGCTACACTACTTGGAACAAGCCAGACAAGCCAAAGAATAAGGAAAATCGGAGTTTCAGCGAGCTAAATCTGTGGTCGTACCTTTTAGCAGTGATTGCTCCCAAAATATTAAGTTTTTGAGGAAACGGTTCACGAGAGAAGTAAATTGACCCATTCTGCAAGTGGGTTTTCAATCGTTTGGCGATATTCCTCACCGTATGCTCAAAATGTAAGTCAGAAGATCGTCTCCTGACACTGATACAAATTTTCACTTAAAGTGCCCTTTCTGCCGTGATTTCTTAATTTTTCACTTGTAGATTGAGAGTAAATTTTTAGGGGTTCTTATAAATAGTGGGAGAGATGGATAGGACAACTATTATACATTCAAACTTGGTGGTAATCCTCACACCATATAATTATTTTGATTGGAATCCCAAGGCAGAATTCCAACTCAGAAGGAAATGATTGTATAATTTGACGATGGCGACAGAAACAAAACCTACATCAATGATTGAGAAGATGAAATGGGCGAACTGTAAGGATGAGGCCACATGACTACTTGAGTTAATATCCATTGATCTATGGTTTCATGTTACCACATGCAAGACTCCAAACGAGATCTGGACCACCTTGGAAGGACTCTTTGGAAAGCAGGATGAGATGCGAGGTCATATGCTTGAGGTAGAGTTGAATACCTTAGACCATAAAAGTTTTGATAATATACAATATTTATTTACTAAATTTAAATCTTTAATTTTGAGCTTGGGTGGATGTGGTATTGACAAGTCTACACAAGAGAAACAACTTATTCTAACAATCTTGGCAAGCTAGGACCAAAATATGCTGTACATGTCTCCAATTTCCATTCCAACAGATATCTTTTGGGCACAAATTGGTAAATGCCTACGATGGATCAGTTCATTGAGTCTCTCACACAAGAGAAGCAAAAACTCATACAGATGGGCCTCATGAAAGATCCCAAAGCACATGCACTCACCATGCATGATAGAAAAGGGTCATCCAATCAGAAATCGAAGCAGAAACAAAAGGAGTTATTACATCCAGAGTCAAAGAAGGAGGGATATTCCAAACCATTCAAGGATTCTTTAGGCTCCAAAGATTCTTCAAATTCCAAAGGGAAGAAGAAGAAGGGAAAACAATTCACTTATTGCAGTAAACCGAATCATGAAGAATCCACACGCATGAAGAAACAGATCGATCTTATGGCACATACACTTAAGCAGAACAACCTTGGAAACTTCATTCTAGAGGGAGTCAAGAAGCAGAAGGAACAAGATCCTGCTCCTAAGAAAGGTAATCATCATGCTCTGGTTGCAATTAATTCCTCATCTGATTCATGGATTATAGATTCTGGTGCATCCCATCATATGGCAACGAAAGAGGAAGTTTTCTCTTCCTTGAGTCCATGCTCAAGACCACCTATTATCATGGGGGATGATACTCCAGTAGCAGTAGCAGGAGAAGGGAGAGTGGAACTCCACAATGGCAGTTTTGAGAATGTTCTACATGTTCCAAAGCTTTCTATGAATTTGCTCTCAGTTTATCAAATCACTCAGAAAGGTAAAAAGGTTGAATTTACATCAGATTCAGTTTCAGTAATTGACATGCATGACAATTCCATCATTGCAATCGGTGAGGTGGATCACAAGTCAAGGTTGTATAAATTCACTAAGTTTTCTGATGATGACTCATCTTTTCTGCTTACACATAAGGAGAATACTTTGCATGCACCTCTAGTGCAACATGCATATACTCTTGTGCTTCCATCAGTTTCAGACATCAGAGATGATTCCATACACTCAGATTATGTACATGGAAATAAGCAGGTAGTATAGCCAGAAAAGAACCTAGCGTTGAAGCTTCAGCAGATGCTCAAGAAGGCACAGTTCACACTTCAGGCAACAGGAAACCTTGCAGGGAATCCATTGGATTCGAGAAGGACTCAATCTCAACATGAGGATCCTTCTCATGTATTTTCAGCTTCAGAACCAACGATGCCCATGCATTGCTATATGGTTCAATCTACTGATCCACAAAACTATAATAGGGTTGTGGGAAATCCATTATGGCAAGCAACCATGCAGAAGGAGTATGAATCACTCCTACAGAACCAAACTTGGAATTTGGTTCCACTTCCACCAGAAAAGAATATTTTCAGGTGCAGATGGGTCCATAGGATCAAGAGGTACAAGGCCCAACAGGTTGCCAAAGGACTTCATCAGATCCATAAAGATTTCTACATATTCACGAAGAATTTCAGTGAGCAGAAGTTTTAGACTTTGCGGCATCGTCTTGCAGTGAAGAACACAGTTTCCTAGCAACTACCATTTTCTTCTTTTGATACATTGTCTTTTGAGGGGGGCACTTTGTTCCCATGTGGTTTCCCCCCTTTCCTCGTTTTTATTCAGTGTTCATTAGTTTCATTGTACATGAGTACCTAAAATGGCCTAGTAGTCAGGACTCACTTTTTACTCCATAGTAATGTTTAGGGGGTGTCGGAGAAATTTCTATTTTCGACACATTAGTTCAGTGGGAGTAACACTAGTTCAGTGGGAGTTAACTGACTAGTTCTATTTTAGACTTTCTAATCTTAGACCATCACTATTATGCATGCATTCATAATTATAGGATGTCATTGCCTATATGAGTGAAGATTACTCACTCATTGATTAGATCATAATATGCATTGATTCTCATTCTTCATTTTGTATCTCTCTTCCTTTTCTTGATAAGTTTTGTTTGTGCATGCTTTAGCTAGATCTCCTGTGCAGGTTTCCATGAAACAATAACAAAAAGTAGGGTCAAATATAACCAACATGTTTGATCATAGGCTTTGGAAAAATCAAGTTTTACCACCAAAGAAGGCATATTTTTATTCTAATGGAATGTAGTCCCTCTTGATATGAACTTATAGCCACATGGATTTTTTTCCCTTCCAAGAAACCACATATTTCTAAGGAGATGAACTTCGATAAAACTCTCTTCAATCTCATGGCTAGAACTTTAGAAATGATTTTATAAGAACAATTACATAGGGAAATAGGTTTGAATTCATCATACGGCTCTAGCTTATTGTATTTGGGAATGAGTGCTACAAGAAAAGTGTTAAAGGATCCCAATTATTTACCTATAAGTCTGACCTCTTCAATAACCCTAAGAAGAACATCACCCAAAAAATAAAAAAATCCCTAGAAAGAACTCAATTTTCCAGCCATATGGCCCATTGATTTTGTCTTTTTGGAATGAGGATAACACAATCATTAACTCATCCTTGGAAATTTCTTTTCATAGATCCAAGTTTTCCTCCTCTGAGACAAATTGAGGAAAATTTGGTTGTATTTTCTTCCTTAGGTTCTTTATAAATTGAATTGAAATGATGAACACTCAAGTTTGATAAATCTTTAAAGATTCTGACAACCTCTTGTTCATCGTTCTTCATTTCCCATATGGCATTCAAATTCTTCCTAAAATTTTCCTACTTGTGAAAATTTTGGGTATTCTCATCGCCTAATTCCATCCATACAACCATGCTCTTCATTCACCAATCTGCTTCATGCTCATGCAACAATTTCTTATTTCTAGCTTCAAGTTCTTTAGCTCTCAATAATTCCTCATTACTAAAAACCCCACATGCATTGTCACCAAACAAACCCTTAATTTCCTCCTCTATTTATTTTAGGAGTTTATCCATGGAATTGAATATTTCCATAAACCATGCTACCACCTCAGATTTTATATATTTTAAGGATTATACAAATTGTTCACTCACATATTTGGGCAGTGATCCATTAAAGGTTTTTCAGTGGTTTTTTACTAGTTCCAAAAAAAATTCTTCTTCAAGCTATACAAGATTAAATTGAAAGGATATGGTTTGTCATTCCTATATTCCAATTGAAGACAAATGGGACTATTATTATAGATACCCCCTTCCACAATCTAGGACCTATCATTGTCTACCCTTTGAACCATATTTTTATAAATAAGGAATCTAACAATCCCATCACGGGCATTGCGATTATTCCTCTAGATTGGCCTCATAGTAATGGGATCTACACTCAATAAACCCTACTTGCTTAATTTGATGAAAAAATTAATAAACATGTCTATCAATTATAGTAGCTTCACCCCAAACCTCTCTTCTACTGATGGTAAATTTCAAGTCACCCCCAATAACTAGTTTACCTTACCCTACAACTAGTAGAAATAAATTCTATCCCAAAAAGATGCTTCTCTTCATAAGTACCGTACACATTCAACACATTGATGGACATGCCCAAGATCTTACTATGAAATTTCATGCACTGACTTGAAAAGGTGGAAAAATGAATTTGTTAAACATAGGCTTGGTCTCCAAGAAAAAATCAACCCCCACAAGAGCCCAATAGAGTATAAATAAGAAAAATCCTAGTATTTCAAATGTTTCTTGAGACAACTAACAAACAATTCCCCCCTTCCCATGGTTTCTTGTAATAATAAGATGTTTGTTTTTTCAGATTCAACAAGTCTTCACATGATCAGTCTTTTGGAATGATAGCCCAGTCCTTTGATATTCAAGAAGAAAATGATAATCTTATAACTCCATTTAAGGGTTTGCCTCTAAGTACCCCAATTATCAACCTCTATTTCCCTTACTAGATTTCTATTATTGTCTTCTCCTAAGCATGGTGAAGGAAATATTTCCTCCCAACTAAGTAGGACCTTATCTCCTTTAGTGGATAAATCCCTAGTCTCGTATAAGGTTTCCCTCCTATCTCATTCCAAGATTTGGATTGAATATCACATCAATATTTTCCTTTTATTATTTTGTTAGGATTTCATGCCCCGCGACAAATTATCCATCACCCAAAGGAGTAATAACATGAATAAGTGAGGAAGAATTAGATAATGTTGTGAATTGACAATTTCTTGATGATAATGACCCGATTATTAGAGTATTGAGGGGAATCCTATAGAAAGTATGGGACCTAGTGAACTATATTTGGGGGCCCTATCCACCCATCTAGATTGAGTAGATGTTCAACAATGTGATTCAATGAAGAAGTTTCTCAAGAAGGTCCTCATGGTACAAGCTAGAAGAAAAGACTACCTCAACATAATCAATTGACTGTCCCTAATTTCCATTTGAGGCGCACTTGAATCTAAGCCCCCCCCCCAAACTCTCCAAGAGAGAATATTGATAGCTTTTCCCTTTCCCCCATTTTTTCCCTTTTCCTTTCCACTAAGGTTTTTTCCACCACCTTAGCTGGTAGTGGCCATGGCTCACTTTGTAACTTAATTTGTTATTGAAAGTAATAACTCATAGGGGTTGATTGAATTACCAATAACGTTAGCATCGACACTTGTTCTCTAAGTCCAAGAAGTTTTTCCTCCATTCATCCCTTCACCTTCTACTAGACTCGAAGATTTATCATGACACTCAAAAGAAATAATTTGAGGGTTCTTGTCTCAACAACCTATATCCTCAATAATAGAGCTCATAATTCATTACATTTGTTGTATCTCCATCGATACCCGATGCTCCAAGATTTTCTCCATATCAATAATTGGCACCAAGTTTGTTGTCGATGATTTTTATGGATCATTACCCTCCACCTTCATTTCCACATCAATTGGAACCTAATTAGGGTTTGTTTCATATTTATTTTCCAAAACTTTGCAAGGATAATCCTGCTACAATCAACAACAAGATGTCCATAAACATGACATGTATCACATTGAAAAGGAATGTTCGTGCAATCAATAATCTAGCATTGGACCATATTGCTTGCAATAATATCAATACATTTTGTCAACCCTTTTCTAATATATATGTCCACCAAAACCATTTCCACAGAACGATGAATGCTATATTTGTATGCAGGGTCCACCATTATGGTTTTCCCAATCAAATTACCCAAATACTTTATGAAATAATTTCCCATAACTCTATAGGTAGATCCATGAGTTTTACCCATATTAGTATTTGATTTTCAAATTTATAAAAAGTATAAAAACACTAGTGCCAAGGTTTTGGTAGCAGAAATGAAGTATCCCAAAACCATTTTCCTTTGACAATGGAAGTTAAATATTATCCAACCTCTGGTCAAAATATTATAAGCTGGCCCATAACATAGAACTGAACACTAGAAACTATGAAGCCAAGAGTTTAACATATCCACACCAATATGTCAACCTGAAAATTTTCCCACTAAGGTATTTCTAATATAGGACATGATTTGTTGAACCTTCACATCTTCCCCAACCACGATCTTTATCCCTTCTACTTTTTGTATCACAATCCTCCTTCTCTTTTTCCAACTACCTCTTCCTTCAATATAGCCTGCATGTATTGGAACTCTCTTCCCTCTTGTAATAACCTCCACTTCCATCTTATCTTTCAAGGAGCCTTGGACTCAAACATCCCCTTTCTTATCATAAATATGATCATAATCACATCCCTCAGTTGGCTTAGCATAATTGTGAAAGACTGTTTCTTAAAACCTTTCCCCAAGATGCTTAATTGAGACACCATCATTCTCATTGCTTTTTATATTAAAAAATGATCTAGATCACTAAATGAGAAAACCCTAGATAGGGTTGAGTCACATAACTAAGCTCAAATAAATATACTCACAATAAAACCATATGATATTATCAATGAATAACTGGTGCACTTATTACAAAGGAGTTTACCTCCTTATATATCATTGTTTATTAAGCAAATAATTTCCACTTATGAATGTGGGATATATTGTTTTACACAAAAAATGAACATTAACATATTCTAAAGTCACAAAGTGACTTTATTACATAGTAAGCCTTATATATCTGATACCCCCCCATAAGGCGTACAATACTGAAAAAAAACTGAAGTCAAATACACATATTGAATGTAAAACACATAAGTTGAACACTAAACATCAATAACATCCTTTAGAAGCTTGTTCTTTGAACACAGTTCCTAGAGTAGTTTGAGCTCCATCAAGATGCCTCATAACCCTAGTAAATGTGTAGCCATTGAGTTGAATTCCCAAGTTCCTGGATTCCACCTCCCCAAATTATCGAATCATGAATCTCCCGAAGTCAATTACCAAACAACAATCCACATGCATGTTGTGCAACCTCACTAGTAGTCTACAATCCACATGCATGTCTCTCCAACCAATGATGGATCTTTCCCGAGATCCACAAATTATGAACTATCTGGGAAACAATCCATTTTGAGATGTTAATTGATCCCTTCCCTTCTTCAAAGCATAAGCTTCCTAAAATGCATAAAATACATTTTCTTCAGTAGATTCTTTTCCATCGTCAACATCCGATGGATCTTCAATCATGGCTACACTTGTTATATGATGTCTATATTTTACATTTCCTTTAAGAACACTTAATACAATACCATAAACATAGTCACCATAATCCAATTGATCTCCTACTAGTGCTAGTACCAAGTCTTCCCAAAAATTTTCCGAGACAACCTTATTCAACCGAATTATCCACTTCCCACCATTGTGATTTCCTGGGTCCTCCCACAAAGGCCGAATACCCACTATATTGTTTGTCCTTAAAATATTGTAGTAGTTTGAATTCACATCTACAACAAATTTTGTTGCTACACAATATGGTTTCCAACCATTATTGTCATTGGCCTCCCAACACAAATAAGAACTCATCATGGAGAGACAACACAAGCTCGGATAATCCAAATAAATGAGAGCGTGCATTGTTATTTTGGGAACCATCTACTCTATCATTGATGCTCCCAACAAATGTTGTGATAACCTCTCAACCCGTTCATTGTTAACCAAATTGGTTGCCCCGACTTCTATCTACCTGGACTCCCTTAGCAATTGACAATTTGAACACAAAGGCAGATCAAAATCTTCATAAAAAATTGTTCTGTAAAAGAGGGATCTGAGATCACTATAACTTATTACTTCGCCTCAACCCCATTTTTATCCATTCTCAACAAAATTTCCCATAAAAAATGGTTAAAACCCTAGATATGTTTCTCAGGCCCTACAATGAGTGCAAGTTCCACTTGACAAATATTTGATAGGAAAATGATGAATTATGGTGCTTTTTCTGAGTCGTGTTATCCTCCTTACACCCTGGTAGCAGTCCCAAGTTACCCGACTCCTAGAGAAAACACACATGATCTAGGTAAAATGGAGAATTAGAAAGAAATTTGTTGTGGCATCTCCTCGAGTTGTGGCACTTCAAACTATTGAATTGGCAAGAGTTGAAACCTTGTTTTTCAAAGGCCCGAGATTGTTGATACAACTTCCTTCTCTGATACCATATTACATAATGAGCTAGATCACTAAATGAGGAAACCCTAGATAGAGTTGAGTCACATAACTAAGCTCAAATAAAGATACTCACAATAACACCATATGATATTATCGATGAATAATTGGTGTACTTATTACAAAGGAGTTTACCTCCTTATATATCATTGTTCATTAAGAAAAACATTTCCACTTATGAATGTGGGATAGATTTCTTTACACAAAAAATGAACATTAACACATTCTAAAGTCATAAAGTGACTTTATTACATATTAATCCTTATATCTCTAATATTTTCACCATCATTGCTTTTGGCTACTTGTACTGCTTCAAAATCTTGTAAAACCCCTCTTTGATCACAACATACAAATATTATTTAGGGTAACCAAAATTTAATATGTAAGTGTAATTAATAAAATAAACACAAACAAACACACAATGTAATTTCTACTCACGTTGATTTTATATAATTTGTCATCTATTTTGGTACTTTCTAGGTGGAAAAATTAGAGCTATTGGCTTGTAGTGCCCATTTTAGGGGCAAGTACCACTTTTGTGATTTGGGGTCCAAAATCGTTTGAAGCTTGTTTGTGACCTTGAATGACCCTTTTTGGGGTCAAAATTTTGCAAACAAATTTTGTAGCCTTTCAACATTGTTTTACACATCAAGAACTTTCCAAAAACATATAAATCTCCTCAATCCGAGTTTGTATGGATAAGTTATGCCTCCCACAAGTTGACTTATCCTGTTGACCACCATGATACCAAGAGGATGGAATATCAATGCACATTACTCATGCATGTGGATCTAGTCACTTGTGGACTTTCAAGAATATTCTAGAGGGTCCAAAACCCTAACATTAATTGGCAGTTGACTCTTGAGGCATGCAAAAAACTCTAGTGTTAAATACTAGGACACTAAGAAAGGAGGGGGTTCCATTCTTATTGTACTTCTATTGTTCCATAGTTGAGTAGAGATTTTAGGAGTGGGATATTGGAGCAGAATAGAGGAAGTAGAAGATATTATAGCAATGATACATGACATAATGTCCATGACAACTCCATAGTGGGCGACCCCTTTATTTGTATTTGAATTTCATAACTAATAAGAAAAGAGATAACATATGCCTCACCCTCTAGCCAGGTTTTCTTCATATTGGGTTTTCCTAGGGTACACATTGTGTTCATTGTGTGGATGGTGTGGTATTTGTTTCAACTTCTTTTATTTCAGTGTCATCTTATTTTAGTATTTTATGTGCTAAGCTAGTAATATTAAATGTGAATGTTAAGTAAAACAATGCATACCAAGGAGTTCATAGAAACTTGTAAAATATGTTGTGATGAACGGTTCCAATGGAATATCCACATTAGTTTACTAATCAATTTCATGTTTTTAATTCATCATGTCTAGGTTTTCTTCCTATTTTTTCCTAGTTTATTTCTCTTGTTTCCATCTTCTAATCGAGATGTAAAATACCTATTTATAAATGCACTACAAGTGTATGATAAAAACATATATACAAAATTTAAGCACAATATATATTAAACAAAAGTGAATATGTATGAAGTGAAAGTACAAAATTGTATGAAACTATATTACATTTGTAGATCAACCCCTTGATTCATTTCGCCAAATATTTCAAAATAGATCTTTCAAGTTTGTAGTAATGTTCTCATCAATAAGCCAATTAATTAGTTTAGGATCTTGCAACACGACCTCAAAAATTGTGTGGCACACAAAAATGTAGTTTTTCAAAGGCGCTCTTCCTTTGGTGTACTTCACCGTTGTAACAAACACATTCCCTACTTATGAGAATCAAGGTATAATTTTAGTTGCAAATTTGAAGTAAGTTTTTATATAATCACTTCCTAGTTGAATTGTTTATAAATTCTATCCTTAGATCCGTGGAGACGATGGATAATGATTGCTTGTTATATATAATAAACCTAGGCACCTTATATTGGTAATTAAAAAATTTAGCTACAATGCATTCATCTACAATGAAAGTTTGGAGTACAATTCAGTTTGGGGTTTCCAACAATCTTGAACAAAGCTTTAAACAATAATATGTAGCATAAATTTATATTTACTTTGAGAGTACTATTTGCTAATTATAGATACATAATTCCAACCATCCATAAAAAAATTACGATATACCATTTATACATCATGATAAAGATATGACAATACTTATATGTAGCAAAGCGCAATACACATGGAAACTGACTGTATATGATCTATTCACTGTATGATCACAGATATCTGTTAAAGATACCACACCCAAGTCAGACTATGAAACATCAAAGATGAATACTACCACAAGATATCCACCACAACCTCAACTCGCTATAGTATTGTAGAGCTTCATTGGAACTATACATCCACTATTGATCCTTCAATATTTGTGTCAACACTCAATCCACTAGTAATTCCCCATATTTTGGCCTTAGGCAGTTGGAATTTCGATTTTACTCATGTTAGTAATTCATTGCTTAGTAACTATTTGGGCTCAATTAAACTAATATAGACCTTTGAGATGCATATACATGTACCTATTTATGTGATGCATAATGTTATTTTTATTTTTATATGTACACAATGATGATAGTTGTGTGAGTTGTTGAAACATGCAAATTTAAATGTGGAATTTTAGTACATGGATACTAGATGAAAATGATGTCATGAATGTATAATAGATGTAAGACATGGTGTCAATAAGCATACATTTCTTAATTGAATGTCAATACAAATGTGGATTCTCATATGAAACTTGTGATGTATGTGCATGTATATGAGTATTGGTGAGCTATGTAATTTCCAAATGATTGTAGTGTTGAGGTAACCTGGATGTCATATACATTAACACGATAACATATGCTATAAGTTTTATTTATGATGTAATTTATGATTTCAAACATTGCTATGATTTGTGGTAAGTGTAGTTTTGGCATGATGCACAACTTGCCTAGAGTGGTTGTCCGATGACGTGACTCTATGAATAATAGTTGCATAGTATGGTTTGATATAGGGTGTTGACCCTAGTTATATAAAGAGGGGTGGAGGCATTTCCCACCGTGTAACTCGATGTGTTTGTTGCATTGATGCTGAATTGGGTCTTTGGCGAGCTTGATGGAACTCTTATTATCGCACCAAAGGCTAGTCGGATGTTGCTGCATGAATCCAAACTCTGAAAGGATCTGTCGAAGCCACAAGGCTTTCTAATTTGCATTTACCGTTGCTCGGTACTTTGCTTCTGCTGAAGAAAGTGCAATAGCCTGTTGTTTCTTACATGCCCAAGTGAAAGATCCTGAACCAAGGTTGAAAACATAATGTGCAGTAGACTTATGATCATCAAGGTCGCCGACCCAATCTGAATCAGTGAAACCAAAAAATAAAGGAGTCCCTCTTGAACTGTAATGTATCCCAAACTGAATTGTACTCCAAACATACCGAAGTATACTTTTAGTTTCTTTCCAATGGATTTCATGGGGTGTTTGCATATACCGGGCAACAAGACCAACATCAAAGGAAAGATCAGGACATGCATGGGTCAAGTATAAGAGGTTACCAACTAACTGAAGGTACAAAGTGGCATCAATTTCGAGAGAAGTAAATGTGGTAACAAGCTTGACTCCAGACTAGAAAGGAGAAGGGGTTGGTTTACAATATTCCATGTGGAAGCGAAAAAGAAGGTCACAAGCATACTTAGACTGGGAAAGAAAAATTCCTTCATTGGTTTGCAAAACTTGGAGGCCAAGGAAATAACACAAAAATCCTAAGTCTGTCATTTCAAATTTCTTCTTAAGGCTGATTTTCACATGGTTTAAAAGTTTTGAGTCACTACCAGTAAGGATAAGGTCATCAACATAAAGAACAAGGATTATGAGATGGATTCCTACTTTCTTGGTATAGATATTAGGATTAGAATGGCATCTAGAAAATCTGGTGTCAATAAGAAAGTTGTCCATTTTGGCATATCAAACTCAGGGATCTTGCTTAAGACCATAAAGAGATTTCTTAAGGCGACAAAAAAGGCTAGAGTCATTTTGGAAATAGCGAGGAGGTTATTCCATGTAGATTTATTCTTGCAAATCCCCATGCAAGAATGTGGATTTAACATCCATCTAATGGACCTCCCATATATGTGAGGCAACAAGGGAAAGAACAAGGAAGATGTAATTCATTTTGGCTACAGGGGAAAATGTTCCATTATAGTCAATTTATTCAACTTGGGAAAATCCTTTGGCAACTAATCGAGCCTCGTGTCTTTCAACACTTCCATATGATGCATACTTAGTTTTGTAGACCCATTTACATCTGACAAGTTTTCTTCCTTTCAGAAGAGGTACAAGATACCAAGTATCGTTTTCCATTAAAGAACGATACTCTTTATTCATTGATGTATCCCAATCTGAATGACTTGAAGCTTCTACAAATGTCTTTGGATCACGAGTCTATGAAACTTGAGCCAAAAGAAAAGAGGCTTGCTGAAACTGTGAACATGTCCGACGTGGATCCGAAGGATCACTAACAAGATCACCAATTGCTTCTCGTGTTGAACAAACCCATCTAGGAAGCGATGGTGTTGGTGCTGGTTGAGGTTCAATGGAATCATTTGGAGGAAGGTGAGAAGGCGGAGGTGGATTTTCATTCTCACTGTCATCATCTGAAGAAGAAACCATAATAGGAATAAAAGAAGGCACAAATGAAAAAGATGGCTCATAGACTGAAGAAGGCACAATCGTCGAATCAAGATAGCAAGCCAAGAGATTTTCATCAAATTTAACATCTCTTCTAATAATAATTTCATTACAATGTGGTTGACGAAGTCTATAACCTTTGATATCTTCAGAATAACCAACAAATATGCACTTCTCACTTTTAGGCTGCAATGCTTTCATTTTCTCATCAGGAATGTGAGTTATGCTATACTGCCAAATACATGGAAGTGACTTACATCAGGTTTAATTTTAGTCCATTATTCTTTCGATGTTATATTTTTAAGAGCCTTTGTGGGGGTGAGATTTACTATGTAATTTTCACAATTGATGGCTTCTACCCAATACTTTAGACTTAATCCCTTAGATTGGATCATACAATTAGTCATTTCTTTTAATGTGCGGTTCTTTCTCTCAGCAACACCATTTTGTTATGGTGTATATGGAACAACATGTTTCATTTGGATGCCCTGTGTAGTGAAATAAATTGTAAAATTAATGTTCTCATATTCACCTCCATTATATGTCTCTAACATTTCAATTTGATGTCCAGATTGTTTTTATACAAGGGCCTTGTAGGCCTTAAACTTGTCAAAAAATTGTTTCTTAAGTTTTAAGAAGTAAACCAAAGTACATCTGGAAAATTCATCAATGAAAGTTAAGAAATACTTGCACCCATAAAAAGAAGGAGAAGAAAGTAGACCACACAAGTCACTGTGAACAAGTTGCAAAGGGCTCGAGGCGTGCCAAGAGGCACGCTTGTCAAAATTGTCCCTATGATGTTTGTCATGAACACAACCAACACAAACACCATCTTTGAATGAAACAAGAGGAAGACTGATCACTATCTTTTGATTACATAATTGTTGCAATGAACGATATTTTAGATGACCAAACTGCTCATGCCAAAGTTTGCTCAAGTCATCGTTATGAGCAACAAAAACTGATGGAAAAGATGATGACCCAAAGTTGTCAAACTTGTACAACCTAGTAATATCATCAACAATTCCAGTTGCAAGAAAATGTTGAGGATCTTTGAGATCCTTGATTACAACTTAGTGAGGTGAAAACTCTACGGTTTTACCTTCACCTGAATTATTGACCTGAACTATTCTAGATCCTACAACACTAAGAGATCTATCATCACCAACAAATATTTTCTTGGTGTTATATTAATGTAGAGTGGAAAATATGGTTTTCTCCTTAGAAATATGATAAGATGCTCCAGAGTCAATAAACCAGTCATCGGAAGAAGAAGTAGAAGTTGCACTGAAGGAGAATCCAGAAGCAGAAATTGCATGCCCATGAGAAGAAGAAGAAGAAGAAGAAGAAGAAGAAGAAGTAGAATCAATACTGATGTTGTGCTTCTTCATCGTTGCTTCTAAAGATGCCATCTTATTCAAACATTTGGACTCATCATGACCATCTTTCCCACAAAAGTTACAATGTCTATCAATCTTCTTATTTTTAGATTTTGCTCCTTTGTCACCATTAGGAGCTGAAACCGTATGACTAGGTTTAGGACCCTTGTTTTGTTTGTTATTGTGGCTAGGATGTTTCTTCTTGGGATTCTTGGGTTTATCTTTTTGTTGGGATACTAAGGCTTTGTTGGAGGTACTTGCAGTGATGATCACTCCAATTTGTACAAGATTATCTTGCTCTCTAATCAAATCATCACAAAGGACTCAAGAGTGGGTTTTTGATAAGATTTTCCTAGAGCCTCTCTCATGGCATAAAAGGTAGATACAAACACATAATATGCACTACCTAGCTTAGAAATAATAATATAGATGAAATTCTCTTCCTCCAGCTTTATGTTACACTCTTCACATAAAATTCTAAGTCTTTTAAACTTAGATAGATAGTCTTCAATGCAAGAAAAATCATTTGGACTTAAAGTAAACTAATGTGCTCAAATAATATCGTGTTTACAAAACACAGATTCAAGATTTTCACAAGTTTCATCGGGGTCATCAATTTCTTGAAGGTGGAACCTTAAATCAGGAGATATGGACATTTCGATCAGTTCACGTGCTTCGTCATTCCTATTATCCCATTTGACTTTATTTTCATCACCAATGGGTTTTTTTTCTTTTCCCAAGGTAATCTGGTACAAACCTTCCCTTCTTAATAAATCCTCCATATGGGATTTCCATTAGAAGTAGTTGGTGCCGGTAAGAAAAATATCATTGGAAGAATCCATATTAAATATGTAGATAATATGGATTTAAAAACTAAAATTGATGATATGGATGGAAAGATCTAAAAAATTTAGGCGGTTTTAGAAAAAACGGCACTGAAAACGGACTTCGGATGTGAAATTCATGCCCTTTAAAAAATATATATATAAATGGTAACCAAAGAGCCACGTGACAAGTAGAAGTTGGTCCATGTGGTGATACCCCTCCAAATAACCTCACTTTTACAAATAAGTTGTTTTATGAAGTGACTGATTTTTATAAAGAGAAGTGGAGATCACTTTTATAATGAAGTTACTTTATAAAAGAAAGTTTCATGCAAAATAAATAACTTTAAAATGAAATATTAAAGCTACTTATAGTGATTCACTTTTATACTTGAAGTGAAATACACTTTCCAATGGATGCATGGACTTTTTCAAAAAAAGTAACAAAAAAGAGACTTGAACTCAAGACCTCTTACTTAATAAGGCAAATTTTAACCAAATGAGATAGCAAAACATATTGCATTGTTTAGAAGGAGGATTGGGGGTGTTGTTGTGGTGGTGGTAGAATACATCCTTGGAGAGCGTGTTCATAAAAAACTCTTTTAACACAAGAAAATGTTTTCGCTTCTCGATGAAAACAAGGGTTAGATCTCAGTTAGCTTACTCGAAAAATGCACTTTTTCCTATATGTTTCTGATTTGCCGAGATTGTACAGGGAATGGGGAAAATAAAATAGACAGATCTAAAAGATTAGCAACCCAGAAACAAACAATATAAAACCAGAATAATACTCTGCAAAAATTTAAAAAGGGCGTATTCAAGATTTATACCTCCGGATCTCACTAAAATGGTCATATCTTGGGCAAACATAAACCTTTTCGAGTGAAACAAAAAATGTTCCGGACTGAAACGAGCGCTCCAAATGCAATGGAACAATACTCTCAATCCAAAAATATACAAAAATGGTAGAAACCATAGATGAGGCAAATCGACTTCACGATCTCCATCTACAATGGGAGCAGATCTTCAAACTAGATCCGATACCATGTTCGACAACACATGTATTCCAACAAAGGACGAACACCTTCAGTAACCACTCACACAACCAGATAAAATATCAACACACCAATGTTTTGACATGGTAAAATCCCTACAGGGAAACATCTACGACCCTAGCCAACGCGACCACTTGCAACAGTTTATTAATGCAAAAGAAAAAGAATGCAAAGAGATTTTATGAGAGTTTCTCACAATCAATTATCGGAAAATGACCCTCCATTCTCTTTAAATAGATATCATGGACCAATCGGGTGTTAATACAATGATCAATTTAGTCGTTAAGATCGAGGATAATATGAATCGTCGGATCACTCTATGTCGGGAACATATCGTGACCATCAGATTTCCTAACTACAAATGCACACTAATGCATACTAGAGAAACACACTAATAAACACACTTTTACCTAATGACAAATTAGACCAAGTAAATCTTAACTAACTCCTAAGTGTCTAAATATTCTAACAGTCCCTTTATTGTTTCTTCTACTAACCCACCATGTGTATGGCCTGGGGAGCATTAGTCAATGCACCCTGTGTATGGCCCGGGGAGCGTGAGCCAACGTGCACTATGTATGTCCTTGGAGCGTTAGTCCCTCAGAATTCTTGATTTCACAAGTTTGGGGAGCATTAGGGATATACTAATGCTCCTGTCACTGATATCATGGAGTGTTAGGGACAATATAACTCTTCTCCATGTTCAGAAGCTTCAACTAAAATCTTAGGATTGAATATCTCTTTGCTCCACAAAATCGTAGCTCTGATATCCAATGACCAGATTCTCTTCTCCTTCGCTCTCAGATCCTTCAAATTTGTGCTCTGACACCACTTATTGCGCAGTGGAAAGTGGAAAAACCCTTCAAGGGAAAAGACCATGGGGCAATGATATTCAATATTCTTATTATTCAAGGGAGAATTGCAACTGCCAAACATAAGCTTACAACCAACCTCTCACTTTCTTCCCACACACTGCGCTACACTACATTGCTTTGCCTTTCGCCCCTTTTATACATCTATGGGTATGCATAGATATATAATATCTATTAAACAGTTAGACAAATTGATTACAACCTTATCCACCAGTTACACAAACTGATCACTATAGTGTTTGTTATCCCCTAGCCTAGGGATAACTAAGGATATCACGTCTTGAGGCCCACAGGTACTAGGAGTACCGAGAGACAGACAACTTGATCATGGCCCCAAAGAGCTCCTCTTTTCTTCAGTGTAGTCCACATATCACAAACAATAGTATCCATCACACCATCTTGGTCCTGAAGTGGCAATGAGTCTTTCTCCATGAGGTAACGAGTCCGGGTATCATGGTATGTATTGTCAGATAGTTGGCTTAGGTTGATGGACAATTGGTATGGATTTTTGGTTTCCATTGATGTCAACCATTGGAGAGTGATATTGTATATTGATTTCAACCCTTAGTGATTGATTTCAACCCTTGGAGAAAGTTCAGTAGCACAAAGGTTTGGGTAATGGACCCAAGGTTGTTTCATGTATAATGATATGGGTTTTAATATATTTGAAGGTGATACTATTCTATATGGATATTACATGTCATTCCATTTCCGTTGGTATGTGGAACGTCACATAACTCCTCACGGTTAGAGAGTTATGGCCATGAGAAGTTGGAGAACCCAGGTTTGGGTAATGGACCCAAGTTTGTTTGATGGATAATGGTATGAGTTTTGATATATTTGCAGGAAAGAATATTCTATATGGATAGTACATGTCATTATATTTCCATTGGTATGTGGAACGTCACATAACTCCTCACAGTTAGAGAGTTATGGCCATGTGAAGTTGGAGAACCCTCATGAGTCATCTAGAAGCCCCAAAAGGTCAAAGTAGTCAAAGTGGTTTAAGAGATTTTAGAAGGTAAATAATAAAGTGAAGTTATGAGTGTACTATAATTCAAAGTGAATACAAAAGAAATTATTTAAATACTAAAGTTAATGGAGAAATTAGAAGCGGGTTAACCATAAAATAAGAAAAGTGGGTTAAGGTGGTTAAAAGGTAACCCCTTGAGGAAGCTACATGAAAGTATAAATAAGAGGCAAGGCTCTCTCATTTTAATCACACTTGAGAATTTTGTTTATATATAGGTGACTAAGGTAACCAAAGGATAACTAAGCCAAATTTGAGAGGAAAGGTGAAGTAAAGAAGGCCGAAATTCAAGAGAGGATAAATTCTTTTAATGATGCTTTCTAAGGTATGTTATTTACAGGTCATCTCACCATTTTTGCAATAATGTTTTTTCTAGAATGATTTAGACCGTGAAATTGGGAGGCCATTGAAGAAACATATCCAAGTAGTTGTGGTACAAATTTAAACTTTTGGGTCGTTGTATTTTTGGAGTTACATGCCGTGGAAAATAGGGTTTGTGGCTAGTCCCGAAATTAGTCTAAAACAAGTGTTTCAGGTAAAATCGTCATAAATTCTTCATAACAGATCCAAATTCAGTAAGACCAAATGCATTGTTTTATTACCGAGTTGTAAATCAGATTTGGATGATGAAATTGATGAGTGCTTTTGGTTGAGGTACATGGTTGAGACAAGTAGTTGATGAGTTGGCACATACATGAGGTGTATAGTTGATGATGTGATGATGTTGGTACATCTTGATGAGTCATATGTTATGTGTATTTGATGCATGATTGGTGCATGGTTGATGCACTCGTTGATGGTACAGGTTGAGGTACATGTTGGTGCATGGTTGATGCACTTGTTTATGGTACATGTTGATTACAGGTTGAGGTATAGGTTGGTGCATGGTTGATGCACTTGTTTATGGTACATGTTGATTATAGGTTGTTTGGTACAGATTGGTGCATGGTTGATGCACTTGTTTATGGTACAGGTTGATTACAAGTTGAGGTACAGGTTGATGCATGGTCTAGGTTATTGGTTCAAGTTGTTTGGTGCAGGTTGATTGGTACAGGTTTACAACCGTATATCTCACAATGATAGTGTGACAGTGGTTCCATCATTCTACTTATACGTCAGGGCGGTTGGACGGGACAAGGATAGGTGGTTGTAGCCACCTTCTGGTTGTAACCGAAAACATAGAGGGTTGTAGCCTCCTTCTAGTTGTAGCCAGAGAATTGGGGAGTTGGAGCTTCCCTCAGGTTGTAGCCTGAGAAACTAGGGGGTTGGAGCCTCCTTCTAGTCACAACTAGAAAACAAAGGAAATTGGTGCTTCCAATGAATGTAATTCTTAAAGACATATAAGAAAAAACATTATGTGGTTTTCTCCCACTTTAGGTTTCCACATAAAACACAGGTGTACTGTGTATGTGTGCGATTGCTCATTTACTCTGCAACTATTAGATGATAATGCTACATTGATATAACACTTTCATTTTATGGTGAAAAAGGATTAAATTTATTTATTACTTATTCACCCCCCTCTCAGTAATCCAACAATTGGTTTCAGAGCTATTGCCTTCAGGAAACAATTTAACCACTAGAAGTAGATCATGGATTATTTTGAGAATGGAGTACCAATGTTTAATGGTCAGAATGGTTTTAAGTATGAGATGTGGAGAAGAAGAACATAAGTGTTTTTACAAGCACAAGGACATTATATTTGGCTATCAATTGTTACATGATATGATAGTTCAAAAAGGGAAACGATTGCAGCCAAGAAAGAATTAAAGAAGAATAACAAAATAGCAATGGATTTTATCTGGGAAGGTTTACCTAATCCGGTAAGAGAAAAGGTTGGTAAATGTTCATTAGCCAAAGAAATTTGGGATAAGTTACATGACATAAATTCTTCACCCATCGCAGATTCAGAAAATGCCAAAGAAGATGCATATACAGATCACGAAGAATTATGTTCACCATGTGAAACAGATTCAAAAGATGAAGAGTACATAATCACCATAGATATGTTGTTTTGCTTTAATTGTGAAAAACGTGGACATCTTGAAATAGAATGCCATGAAGGAAATGAGACAGAAAAACTAATTGAAAAGGAAGACAATTATGAAGCATAATTGATTAGTGATTTAGATGAACTAAGAGAAGAAAACAAGCCACTCAAGAAAGAATTGATGAAACAAGAGGAAAGTGTTCACATTTTTGAAGAATCCCAACAGGTCATCGAGAACTTAAGAACTTAGCTAGAAGAAGACAGAAAGATCAAAGAAAATCTTGAATATCAAAAGAAGTATTTGGAAGCCACCATAGAAACACAGAAGGAAGAAGCAGAAATGAGAGAGAATATATTCACAGATCAAAATAAAGAACTAACAATCTAAACCAGCTCGAGGCAGAATTTGGTCAAGAGGAGAAAGGACTTGAAGAAGAAATAATCACATTAAAAATTCAGCTTGAAGAAGCGAAAATAATAGAAGAAGTCATGAAGTCTTAGATAATGAAGAAAAAAGAAGATGTTTTGAAGCTTGAAGAAGAAGTTGTCACATTGAAAAGTAAAATCATCAATCTCAACAAGAATGTTGAAGAGACAGAAACATACACATTAGTTATAGAGAATGAACACAAGCACTCTAGGTTGCTAGAAAAGAAGAATGAAGAAAATAGAAAGAGTTATGAAGAAGTACTCAAAGGAAGAAATCATAGTCAACCAGAATCTAAGAAAACTATTGACGATACATCTTCAAGAATACCATCCATGTTCAAGCTACAAAGAAGCTTCAATCATGATCATGATCAGTCAAGGCAAAAATTCAGAAGGTCTACGCCACAAAGAATATCATTCACTCCCAGGTATGCAAATTTATTTTACGGTCATTGTTTTTACTGTACTAACTTTGGACATAAGGTCGCAGATTGCAGGGATTATAAAATAAATTTTCAAGCAAGAAATGCCTATGTGGCCCCATGTAACATTGAGTGTTACAAATGTCATAACTATGGACACATAGCTAGTGATTGTAGAAGCATGATCAATACTTCCATGAAAGAGAACACTGATATCAGATGTAAGAAAGTGTGGATAAGAAAACACGAAGAACATGTGAACAAAGACCAGGTCCCAGAGATCGTAAGATTGACAATAAAACAAGATGACAAAATTTCTACAAAGAAAAAAAAAGATGTCAGATACATAAAGGTTTGGAAAATAACTAAAAGAAAAGAAGGACAGGTAAATAAGGAACAAGTTCAAGAGATTGTAATTTCAGGCATTGTAGTGAAATATGAATCCATAGACAGAAAGAAAGAAGTCAGAGCTCAGAGAGATGATGAGTCTACCAATGAAGATGATGATGAATCTACCAATGAAGATGATGATGAATACACATCAGAGCAGGAATTGTTCTGAGCCATCTGACTCAGAGAATCCCATGTAATATGAATATTAGACAGGGGGAGTCTATGCGATAATTGTGACAGACCAAAGAACCATCCTTCGAGCATATTGTAGAGTTTGAGAAGACATATCCAGAGCAGTCAGTTAGCAAAAGTACATTTTGATAGATTAATCAAGACTTCATGATAGTATAGTGATACATGGGTAAGCATTATGGACAGTTGCGCAAGTAGAGTCTTGGAAAATATGGACAGAGATGGATTTGTAAGAATACTTAGCAAGTTTGGACAGATATATGACAATGGGCGAGAGCATGGATTCATAGATTGGTTTAGAGACAAATGAACATTATCATAATAGATGATAATTACACAGGAAATGGCTCAAACAATGCTAATGGATTCCAAATTGACAGATTTTTTTGGACACATGCAGTGCATACAACAATTCACATTCAAAACAGAGTAATGCTCATAAACAACAATGACAAAACTCCCTACGAACTATGGAAAGGAAGCGCATACAACAACCTCTACATCAAGAAATTTGCAATGAATATGCATAATGAATTTGAAATGTCATTACTTGGAGAACTATCCTTCTTTTTGGGTCTTCAGATATGTCAAAGCAACCAAGAAATTTTTATTTCTCAAACTAAGTATATCAGAGAAATGCTAAAGAGATTTCGAATGGAATATTGCAAACTAGTTACCACTCCTATGCAAACCAATTGCAAGTTGAGAAAAGATGATTATTCAAAGTCTACAGACCAGAGGAAATACACGTCAATGATTGGTAGCTTACTATATGTGACATCATCCGGACCAGATGTAATGCAGGCAGTTGGACAGGTGGCACGATTTCAAGCAACACCAAAGGAATCACATGTATTAGCAGTGAAGAGGATTTTCAGATATCTCAAAGGAACATAAGAGTTTGGATTATGGTATCCAAAAGTAAAGGATCTATCACTTATTGTCTACACAGATGTAGATTGGGCAGGTTACATTGATGACCGACGAAACACCAATGGGACAACTTTCTACTTGGGTGAGTGTTTAGTATCATGGTTAAGAAAGAAGCAATCATCAATATCCTTATCTACAACCGAGACAAAGTATATTGCAGCTGTATCATGTTGTACACAGGTTCTATGGATGAATCAAACTATGACATATATACATGTTGAGTATGATGAGCCCATTCCAATCTATTATGATAATACAAATGCCATCAATATCTCAAATAACTCGATGATGCACTCCAAGACGAATCACATTTCAATCAAGTATCACTTTCTACGGGAACAGGCTGCATAGAAGAACATCAGAGTTGAATATGTGGGCACAAAATAACAAGTGGCAGACATATTTACAAAACCGCTTGCACGGGAATCTTTTGAGTATCTTCGCCAAATACCAGGAGTAATTTATACTCCAAAATGAATGCTTTTGAATGCTTATCTTATGTCTTAGATGTACATGAGGAAGTACCATAAATAGGACACTTCAAGTTGGGAGATCAGTTTCAGGAAGATTTTTGTTAGGGGGAGCAACCCTGTATGGAAATATACCTTTTCCATTGATGACAAAGGGAGAGAGGTTTATCAGATGCAAAGGTAAATTCTTGGAGAGAGAGAATAGAGACATGTTTCCAAGGGGAGCGATTGTCACAAGGGAAGAATGAGCGATATGACTTCAGAGTGATACCCTTTGTCAAAGGGGGATATATTATTCATATGAATGGAGAGAGAGTAATCAGAGGCTTATAAACACAAAGAAAAATCAAAGGCATGTAGACAGGGGGAGCAACCCCAAGGAGAGTTCAGTCAGGGGGAGAAGCTCCAAAGGGAGATACCCTTTGCCATTGATGTCAAAGGGGGAGATATAAAAACATTGATGAGGAGTATAATTATCAATGTTATCATGACTAAGTGTTGCCATCAATGTTGGTGTTGTCATCAATGCCAAAGGGGGAGATTGTCAGATAGTTGTCTTAGGTTGATGGAAAGTTGGTATGGATTGTTGGTTGTCATTGATGTCAACCATTGGAGAGTGATATTGTATATTTATGTCAACCCTTAGTGATTGATTTCAACCCTTTGAGAAAGTCCAGTAGCAAATTTCGGTAGCACAAAGGTTTGGGTAATGGACCCAAGGTTGTTTCATGTATAATTGTATGAGTTTTAACATATTTGAAGGTAAGAATATTCTATATGGATAGTACATGTCATTCCATTTCCGGTGGTATGTGGAACATCACATAACTCCTCACGGTTAGAGAGTTATGGCCATGAGAAGTTGGAGAACGTAGGTTTGGGTAATGGACCCAAGTTTGTTTGATGGATAATGGTATGAGTTTTGATATATTTGCAGGAAATAATATTCTAGATGGATAATACATGTCATTCCATTTCCAGTGGTATTTGGAACGTCACATAACTCCTCACGGTTAGGGAGTTATGGCCATGTGAAGTTGGAGAACCCTCACGAGTAATCTAGAAGCCCCAAAAGGTCAAAGTAGTCAAAGTGGCTTAAGAGATTTTAGAAGGTAAATAATAAAGTGAAGTGATGAGTGTACTATAAGTCAAAGCTAATACAAAAGAAATTATTTAAATAATAAATTTAATGGAGAAATTAGAAGTGGGTTAACCTTAAAATAAGGAAAGTGGGTTAAAATGGTTAAACGGTAACCCCTTGAGGAAGCTACATGAAAGTATAAATAAGAGGCAATGCTCTTTCATTTTAATCACACTTGAGAATATTGAATATCTACAGATGACTGAGGTAACCAAAGGATATCTAATCCGAATTTAAGAGGGAAGGTGAAGTAAAGAAGGGTGAAATTCAAGGGAGGATAAATTCTTTTGATGATGCTTTCTAAGGTATGTTATTTACAGGTCATCTCACCATTTTAGCAATAACGTTTTTTCTCGAATGATTCAGACCGTGAATTCGGGAGGCCATTGAGGAAACATATCCAAGTATCTTTGGTGCAAATTTCATCTTGTGGGTCATTTTATTTTTGGAGTTACACGCCGTGGAAAATAGGGTTTGTGGTTAGTCCTGAAACTAGTCTAAAACAAGTGTTTTAGGTAAAAATGTCATAAATTCTTCATAACAGATCCAAATTCAGTAAGACCAAATGTATTAGTTAGAGTACAGTTTGTAGTATTATGTGTACAATTTTCAGATCCATACAACAAATATTCTGTGTGGGGAATGCTCTACAAGTTCGCTCTCTAGAATATGCCAAAATTCAACAAGGTATGCCATTTTTGCTATAACTCATTTTCTGAGAGGTTCCAAGTAGTGAAATCTGGAGGAATTGCATAAAGAAACTGAAGAACATTGCATACCATTTTCAGATCTTTATTCATTACAGGTACATAGTTATGATTATTGCAAGTTAGGGTTTTTGACTAATCCAAAATTAGTCATGTGAGACTAAAGTAAAGTTTGATGAAAATGCTAGTCTCTTGTTGTTAAAATTAAGGAAGGTTTGCCGGTATGCGATCATATACACCAGGTCTATTACAGAGTTACAAATAAGATTTGGATGATGAAATTGATGAGGGCTTTTGGTTGAGGTATATGTTGGGTACATGGTTGAGACAAGTAGTTGATGAGTTGACACATACATGAGGTGTATAGTTGATGATGTTGGTACATCTTGATGAGTCATATTTTATGTGTATTTGATGCATGATTGGTACATATTTGGTACATGGTTGATGCACACGTTGATGGTACAGGTTGGTGCATGTTTGATGCACTTGTTTATGGTACATACTGATTATAGGTTGAGGTACAGGTTTGTGCATGGTTGATGCACTTGTTTAAGGTACATGTTGATTACTAGTTGTTTGGTACAGGTTGGTGCATGGTTGATGCACTTGTTTATGATACATGTTGATTATAGGTTGAGGTACAAGTTGATGCATGGTTCAGGTTTTTGGTACCCGTTGTTTGGTGCAGGTTGATTGGTACATGTTTAAAACAGTATATCTCACAATGATAGTGTGACAATGGTTCCATCCTTCTACTTATACGTCAGGGTGGTTGGACGGGGCAAGGACACGTGGTTGTAGCCACCTTCTGGTTGTAGCTGGAGAACATAGGGGGTTGTAGCCTCCTTCTGGTTGTAGCCAGAGAATTGGGTATTTGGAGCTTCCCTCAGGTTGTAGCCTAAGAAACTAGGGGGATGGAGCCTCCTTCTAGTTGCAGTTGGAAAACAAAGGAAGTTGGTGCTTCCAATGAATGTAATTCTTAAAGACATATAAGAAAAAACATTCCCTGGTTTTCTCCCGCTTTGGGTTTCCACGTAAAACACTGGTGTACTATGTATGTGTGTTATTGCTTATTTGTTCATTGTTTATTTAATCTGCAACTATTGGATGATAATGCTACATTGATATAACACTTGCATTTTATGGTGAAAAAGGATTAAATTTCTCTATTACTGATTCACCCCCCCTCTCAGTAATCCAACATGTATCACTCTGATTTTTGAAGCACTTGAATATGTTGTGTTAAATCCTTCTTCATT
This sequence comes from Picea engelmannii, assembly GCA_009831015.1. Taxonomy (NCBI): domain Eukaryota; kingdom Viridiplantae; phylum Streptophyta; class Pinopsida; order Pinales; family Pinaceae; genus Picea; species Picea engelmannii. Next base: position 20,015 of record ML787908.1, on the reverse strand, counting down.
TCATGATGTTTGCTTGGAAATTATGCTCTTTGCCTCGTTCATACCTGGAAGGGTGACATGGTTCCCTAGTAAGTTGATTTCTCTTTAGGATGGGTTGCTACTGGGTGGATATGTGAAAAGTCATCGTCTGTTCCCTCCATACTTACCACTTTCCATCTTTTTTCCTTTCATATCCCCTATCCTTGTTTGGGCATTGGTATTGGCTACAATAGGAAGGGTTGTACCTTACCTTGTGGGAAGAAGGGGATAAAGGCCCAAAGGGTAAAAGTAGCTGGAAAGAGTTAAAATCCAATGTTGAAACCTTCAAGATGCTTCACCCAGGAATCCCCGAGAAAGCAGTGAAAAGATTCTCAGTAAGAAAATGGGACCCATAAGATAACATAAACACTCAAGGTACTAGTTGATGGATATGATGTCTCATTACGAGTAGACCTATTATGACCTGGGCATGTAGCGGTATGACACTACCACCTATCTGGTCACCAAGCCATGATAGTGTCTCTTGGCGGCATAGCCAAGAGAAAGGGGGTCTCATCACAATCCAACTTTCTCATTTCTGTGAAATGTTTGTGGTAACACTGTCACCTCTAGTCATCTAGCTAGGATAGTGGCCCTCAACTATGTCCTTGAAGAACAAGAGAAAAAGATCAAAAGAAGTAAAGCTGAGAGTAAAAGGAAATGAATGGGATAAGAAACAATTACATTCATGACAAGGTGCAACTCGCCCTCTACAAAGGCACCCACATGTAAGACTTTACATTTCCCTGTTATCACATACACCCCATGCCCAAATATTTACCCTATGCCACCTCATACACTTACATGACTTGGACTAAATCCCACCCGGGAAACACCCCAAACTTGAGAGAGGTTAGCCCAATAGGACACCATGAGACCTTCTCCAAACCTAACTTGTCAA
>ML787908.1:0-11793 GCA_009831015.1 Picea engelmannii | reverse complement strand
AGCTTTGAGATTTTTAATTGATTTTAGCCTGTTAATAGTGGATTTTGGCCATTTTTGGGAGATATTGGGCATTTTTGGAGCCCAGATTTTGGGAGGAAGTTGAGGATGGATAACCAACTTCAGATCTATAAAAACCAGGCCTGTTTGAGGCCATGGAAGGACAGTCAGATTAGAGTTATGCTGAAGGGAAGCCAAGCCAAAGCCATTTTTATGCAGGGAAGTTGTTGAGGAGCAGACGCTTGCGGGCCATTTCTGGGAGCTCCGGTCATCCGTTTTGCATGTCGTTTCTTTTGCTGGGTTCTAGAGATCTGGAAGAACATGACTAGATCAGTCTTGTAGCCAAATGGTACTGCTGCGATGTATTTTTTGAGCTTTGAACAGAAATAAAGAAACCTCCCCCACAGAGACAAAGGCCGGAAGACGTAGACAATTTTGTGTCGAACTCTGTTATCACTTCTCTTGTTATGGTTTTTTGTTTATTACTTCATTTTAGATCTGCATATATGTATATGGCTGTCTTAATTCCTCTTATTTCCTCATTCTTTCATTAATCTTCTCAAATGGTTAATTAACACATGCAATTAAAAAAACTCAACCACAGTCATTAAAAGATCTTTTCTGGATCACCACAAGTGGAAATGATTGGGGTAGTTGGAACTGCTCTTCTTGTTATTTTAGTAAATCTATCCTTATTATTTCTAGGTCTATTCATATAGTACCCACATGACGTGGAATTTCCCTGGCAACAAAACCAAAAATGTCAGTCAATTTATATGTTTAAATCCCGTTACATTTTATTATATATTAGGAGTACATAAACGTGTGAAATGAAAACACTGTATGTGCATAATTAGTTCATTTGTAGTACTTATATACTTTGAACACTCATTGTAGTAACAAATAAAACTAAGTTTGAGAAAAGAAAAGTGTTGAACACACTCTCAAAGCAATACAAAAATATGTTCACCCCTTAGATTGTTATTTACTGAGATTGAGAATGTCAAATAACAGGCTACAATCTTGTTCAATTCCAAGATTAGAACGTTTATGTAACAATGCCCTGTAGCAACCATTTTCAATTACAATTGGAAAGGTTTCATTGAGTTATACAACTTTGTAGTTATAAGTTTTTCTTGATTTTGCATTGTTTGTTTACTATTTTTGAAATAAAGATATGACATAAAAAATTCTTACGGTATTTTTGCAACAACTTTTGATTTCAATCCTGTTTTGAGAATGTCTTACATCATTGAAAAGGTATCATCAAAATTACAACATTTGTATTGTAAACTTTTATTAATTTGCTAAATAAAGGAAATCAAGGTCAGGGAAGTGACTTGAATATTTCGTTTTAAGATCAATAAATTGTTTTATTTGATAAATTTATTAAGAGAAGAGTTTTGTATTCCCAATATACATATGTTATGATCAAGGTAAATGCAAGGGGAATCATATAATAATTTCAATGTTGCATGTTGAAAAAAGTAGATTTATGTCATCTAACAAACAAAAGCATGAGAATATAGTTGGAAATAATTGTTGATTGGGTGCATGACCATTCCAATTTTAGAAGTGGGTGATTACTAAAGATTGAAGAACAACTCAGTTGGAGTTCACTGTGCCTAAAATAGAAAACCATAATTAAAGATGCATGCATGATATTGCTAAAGAAAGAACACCATGTTGAATTATTTATTCAAGGAACAATTTATGAGGTTGACAATGCATGAATTGAAGTTGGCAGTTAATTAGAGATGTGGTTGATGCATGGTATTTTGCATGTTGATGTTTTCTAGCTTCGGGTAGGTATTCTCACATGGAACTAGGTGTTGGGCATGTGGGAATCATCGTGGTCACCACATTACATTTTTCATTTGGTGAAAATCCCCTTAGATTTTGAGCCGGGGGCTTGGGGGTTTGATGATGGGCTTTGTAGGTCTGGCCTAGAGGAATAAAATTCACAGGGAGCGAATTGTACAGAGGTGTTCGTACAAAGGTTTTTTGTATATGTTTGTGAGTTGTAGGTAGGCAAAGTCGGGTACATACACGGGTTGCAGGTAGTCACAGTCGCGTACATACGCAGGTTGCAGGTAGGGACAATCACATATGTACATGGGTTGTAGGTGAGAATAGTTGTGTATAAACAGGTTGAAAGTGGGTGCAATCATGCATACGCAGGTTGGAGTGGAGAAAAGAGTGTATGTACACGGGTTGCAGTAAGGAGAACCGCATACATATTTTTATGGGCAGGAGAAGGTCCATACAGACTAATAAGTGACGTCATCATGTCGTATAGGTGGTTTGCAACAAATTTGTGGGCAGAGGAAGTTTCTAGTAAATTGTTGAGGTTTGGTTTTTTTATTTGCATGGTTATTGGAGGACAAGGTTGTCCTCATATTTTGGTGATATTTGTATTGGATGAGAGGAAAAGGTTGTCCTTAGTTTTGGTGATATTGTACTGGTTGGGAGGGTTGGTTTTACCCCTCATAATTTTTCAAGTTAACAAGGTCACATAACTTAAATTTGTGTCCCATGTGTTTTGATGATTCATCTATGATCTTTTTGTTTCCACTTCATTAATTTTAGTTAATAATTTTTAGTGTAAAATTGTTCAATGATAATAGCTAGGGTTTTACTGTTAGTTCACTAGGAAGCAATTTTCAGATCTGAAAATTAGTCACATAGAGTTGCATGTGAAAATTAACATGGTCTCAGAGCTTGGGATATGAAGAGAAGGGGATCATCTTTTAGACACATTTTGGGATACAACACTGGAAGAGTGTTGTTCTTGTTCTTATTTTGGGCAGGTTAGAGGTGATAGCGTTGAGAGGGATTTGTAGCAGTGTTGAGGAGTTAGCTCTGAGAGGGAGCTACAATGTTGTTGCAATGTTGAGGAGTTATCTCTGAGAGGGAGCTACAGTTTTGTTGTAGGTGACAACAAGTTAGATGGTCTCTAGTTTGATACGTGGAGCAAACTTTCCATACATGGAGTTGTGGACTATTGCAGCCCGGTGGTCTAGTAGGTTGGGAGTTTTGGTGGATTGGCGAAGAGCTCGAATCACAAAAATATGTTGTGTGGTAGATTTCCAAACATGTGGATGGACTTCTGGTGACTTGTTATGATGAGTTACGATGGGTACAACTCGGGTGCTTTGGCATGTATGAGATAGCTTCGTATGGATGGGAGTTTGACGAGATATAGTCTTCATTGGGCCAAAAAGTTGCACATTGTCGAGGTATGATAATGTATGAGGTATTTGACTTAGGAGGAAGAGGACTCTTGCAGAGATGAGATACGGTGGCCTAGAGTGGACTAGACTGAGTGTCCATCGACAACTCGAGATTGTTCAAAGAAAGGACGCATGTTTAGTTGCAGTGTGTGCATATACACGGAGAGTTTGGTGACTTGGATGATGGACTTGGGAAAAATTTCAATGGATGGTCATGAATTTGGGAAGCAAGATGCTTGCCTTGGAGGATTTCATGGTTCTTATACAGTGGGAACCATCGACACATGATAGGGGCACATGATTTGTTCAGAAGTTGCATAGTTTTTGACTCAGGTATGTATGAGGAGATTGGTAGGAGGACTAGGCATGTACTACATGGATTTGAACGAGAGGTATTTTGGATGGAGTCAGGGGATGTGTTGCGAGTGGCCAATGTGATATGGGTTCCAAGACTGTGTTCTTAGCCTCAAAAATTGAGGAGTAGGACTATGCAGTTTTGTTCCAGAATGGATAGGTGTTATTGGATGTTGAGTTGGTATTCCCAAGTTTTGGGAACCTTTTGTGCAAGGGAAAATGTGCACGAGAGATGTTGCCAGGTTTTGAGAGGATATGGACTGATTGTATCCAGGAGGAGACTCGGTTAGTGTCCAAGGATTATATGGATGGTATGGTGAAGAATAGCAGTGGTAAGAATCAAACCCTTGTATCTTGCACTATGAAGGGAAGAAGAGTTTCTCCTAGGAGAGGGGATTCTCCTGAGAGAGAAGCATCTCCAGAGACGAGATGGAATAGGTATATTAGTAAGATATGATACCTTGAGTTCCATGACTTTGTTCACTATGCTTCACAATGTTCATGCTGAAGGGGAAGGGGAATAAGGCAATAGACATCAACAACAAAGGTTGATGAGGTTGCAGATAGGTTCAGATGGAGCATGTAGCTCCACGAGTGGTGAGTCAAGTGGTCCCACCAGTATTTCCAGCTCAGAGAGAACCATAGTTCAGATTAACCACATAGACAAAGGAAATTTTGTTGATTCAGTATGCATGTACTTTTGAGCTATGAGGAAGGCATGGGAATACCATGGTGAAATAGTAGCATGAATAATAGGTCTCTTGCATCAATGGTAGAAATGGAATTGTGAATGTAGAAATGGTGATCCGAATTTTAGGGGGTATATGGTCTAAATTTGGATGCAAAAGTCATAACTCTATAACGCTATTAGATTGTCCATGTGGATCAAGGAGATTGCCACCTCCTCATTAATTAATTGGGCTAACAGGTTGCGCATATGGGTCAAAGAGAGTCCCACCTCTCCATTATTGTATTGGGTTTTATTTTCCACTACTTAGTTATCTAGGTAGTTAGATCTATTATTATAATAATAGAGACTGATTTAATGAGCTCTTTCCATTATTGTGTCGGGTTTTATTTTCCACTACTTGGTTAGTTGGGTAGTTAGATCTATTATACTAATAATAAAGACTCATTTAATGAGTTCTTTTTGACTTTGTCTAATGGACCATTTTGTAATGCTATATAAAGGCCTAGCAAGCCTTTTCATAATATGAAATTACTCATTTTGGCTTCTCTCATATTTTTTATTGTTCATTGTGAGATTAATTAGCTCTGAGTGATTTACTGGTAATTAGTTTTAGAGATGAGGCTCCTTTTTGAGCCTCACCTCTTGAGTACTTCACTTACATGTTTTTTTTCCATGCTTATTTTCATGCAAGATTGGCACATCTAAGCTCCTTCTCTCTCGACATTAAAGCCATCCATATCTCAACCCTCGAGATCCGTATCAGTGGTATCAGAGAAAGTACACTCTCCACCGGGACAAGGGTTTGAAACATGTTACAGGTTCAAACATTTGTAGCAATCACCAACCTCCTTTTGGTACTATCGTAATCCATTTGTCGGACCATACAATGTAAGCATCATAGTTGGTCCACAAGCACTACATGTTTTTTTTCCCTCGGATCTTTGTTCACCATTACAAGGAGAACCATACATGGATCCACTACATCCATTGGTCTGCAACATTTTATAAAAAATTATGGGTGTCTATCCTTCCCACGGAGGTTCCACAACCTCTACAACAATCCATGCTACTCTACAAACCCTTGGCATCCTTTGTGGCCCTCTATGCTCAACCAAGTTCAAAGAGGTGTTGTGACTTCTACACAACATTTTAGAGGCTCTACCACATCTCATTACAAATATCCCTTCAATATCTCAAATGGGTATTTCATGGAATCTTATTTGGATTTCTGGTTTTTTGAGATATCATCGATTGAATCTCAACATGTATTTGACCCAAGGAGGTCGTGCATACCACCATATTTAACGATATTTTTCTCCCTTCTCAAGAAACTACAGAAGGAGTTCCACATATGGATGGAAATATATCTTCAATATTATTTCTCAGAATCTCATTTGGCTTCCTGGTTTGAAAGATATCATCGATTGAATCTGAACATGTATTTGACCCAAGGAGGCCATGCGTACCACCATATTCAAAGGTATTTTTCTCCCTGCTTATAAAACTATAGAAGGAGTTCCACATTTGGATAAAAATATCTTTTCAATATCTCAAATGGGTATTTCACGGAATTTTAGTTTGTTGTTTGGTTTATGAGATATATTTGTTTTAAGCAACACATGTTTGTAACCAACGTGGTTGTGTGACCTTCAAATTAGGCTTGGTTTTTCTCACTCCATGGAACACCTCAGAACAAGTTCCATATACCGATGGAAATATATCTTCAGTATATCAAATGGGTCTTCGGCGTAATTGGATTTAATCACTTGTAGCAGAAGTTATGAATATATTTGCAGAAGGATGTTCAAAGCCCCCAAAGTCACAAATTTTCCATATTATTTTTTAAATTTTGGGATTTTATTAAAATTTCTTTATTTTCCTACCCATGTACAATGTCATTGTCAACTAGGTTATGGTTCAACCAAAAACCCACAGTTATGGGTCAACCACACAAAACCCTTCTCTTCATTGGGTATTTTCACATTGTAATCATAATGGTATGATAATGGGGTTTCTCTTTTTAGCATGGGTGAAATTGATGGGGACCATTATTTTCTAAGGGAGGAGGAATGATCTGAATTTTAGGGGGTATATGGTCTAAATTTGGATGCAAAAGTCATAAAGCTATCACGCTAATATATTTTCCATGTGGATCATGGAGATGTCCACCTCCTCATTAATTAATTGGGCTAACAAGTTGCCCATATTGGTCAAAGAGAGTCCCACCTCTCCATTATTGTATTAGGTTTTATTTTCCACTACATAGTTAGTTGGGTAGTTAGATCTATTATTATAATAATAGACTCATTTAATGAGCTCTTTCCATTATTGTATCGGGTTTTATTTTCCACTACTTAGTTAGTTGGGTAGTTAGATATATTATACTAATAATAAAGACTCATTTAATGACTTCTTTTTTACTTTGTCCAATGGACCATTTTGTAATGCTATATAAAGGCCTAGAAAGCCTTCTCATAATATGAAGTTACTCATTTTTGTTTCTCTCATATTTTTTATTATTCATTGTGATATTAATTAGCTCTGAGTGATTTACTGGTAATTAGTTTTAGAGGCGAGGCTCCTCTTTGAGCATCACCTCCCGAGTACTTCATTTACATTTTTTTCCATGCTTCTTTTCATGCAAGATTGGCACATTGATCTAGAATTGGATCTCAGGACCAAAATGGGTCCAGGAAGGCCTAAAAATCAAAGTGATCAAATGGCTTCAAAACAGACGTGTGTGTAGGCCTCGTCGATACGAACCCAATGCAACTAGAAAGGGATAAAAAAGATGTCGTATGCTCAAGATATCACAGTCTGTTCATTTCGCCAAACATGCAAAAAAACAATGCTGACTGTACAGTTCGTACAGTGTTGACGTGGCAGCTGACTGTACAGGTCGTACGACTGTACAACTGACATGGCAAGGTGCGTTGGTGCTGACGTGGCAAACAGGTGGTCGAATCAGATTTTGACACATGTCACCACTGCAAGGGTGACATGTGGCACTCGTTGATGTGGTAGGTCTGTACGACACGTGGTGCTGACTGGAATGACAACTGACAAGGACAGGTGCTGACTTGTAAAATATAGGTGGTCGAATTTTGGTCTGACACTTGACATGTACGTTCGAGGAATAGTATGGTGCCATGTGGCCTAGTCCTAGGCTGCCACGTGGTACCCCTCCTTTGGATAACATTGGGAAAAATGTATGGTTTCAACGGGAATTGAACCCGTGACCTATGGTCCGAGTCAGAGAAACTTGGCAAGGCCATGCTAGCCATCCTGCCCGAGGTGTTCCTTGGTTACTATGGTATAAAAATTATATTTAAACTGCAATGAATGTGTAATCTGGGCAGAATAAGGGTTGGGGCCTAGCCCCAGCCCCCGACAACGCGCATCAGGGAACCGTGCAATATGACCCATTCCTAGTCTATAAACGATTGGCGCGGGAATTGTTATGGTAGATCCAAGCCCCAACGCTCTCGCAATACGACTGCTACCTCATGACCCTAGTTTACGCTTGTGTATGTGGCACGCGATCCATTGTCCAACCCTCGATTTTGCTCCATTCGCCATATGTCTGTTCTGGTATATGTGATAGCATGGTTTGTTGGGGATAACGCTCGGTTGGTCATGCTAGCCCACCGACCAGGGCATGTGAATAGGATGTGCAAATCGAGGGCTAAATGTAGAGAGGGGCGCATGGAGGTATTAGCCCGAGGCCACATTGGCCATGCCTGCGACCGTGATTCTATTTTGGAGGGGGGGCAACGAATCAACGCTAGCTCTTGGGTCACATGGAGGTGCCCAAGTGACCAAGAGCGCAGAGGAAGGGGGCTGCACCCTTGATTATTTGCCAATAGTGGGTTCCAAAATTTATGTTAATGATTTTTAATGGATTTTTTATCAGTTTTGGGAGATTTAGCCCATTTTTGGGGGATATTGGGTCGTTTTTTAGGCCAGATCTTTGGGGGAAGTTCGGAGTTTGTTGCCAAATTTAGGCGTATATAAACCAGAGGCTTTTGAAGACATGGAAGGAGGTTCAGAACAGGAAAATTTTGAAGGATTGTTGAGCCAAAGCCATTTTTATGCAGGGAAGTCATTGAGGAGAGCACCTTTGCGGGCCATTTCTGGGAGCTTCGTTCATCTAATTTTAGTGCCGTCAGTTTTTTTGGGTTCTTGAGGTCTGGTAGAACAAGAACATATCAGTTTGTAACCTTTTTTGTGTTGTTATGATGTACTTATAAATATTTTAACATAAATAAGAAAGACTCACCCACTGAGACAAAGGCCCGGAGACGTAGGCGAGATTGTCAAACTTCGTTATCGACTTCTCTTGTTATGGTTTGTTGTTGTTTTATGCTTACATTCAGATTTGTATATGCTATTATGACTGCCATGTTTCTTTAAATTCGTCCTCTTTCATCAGTTTCCTAAATGGTAATTTAAATCATGCTAAATAACTCAACCATTGTCGTTTAAAATATCTTTTCAGATCAAGTGGTATCAGAGCTAGTTGACGGATGGTTTTTTAGTTTGCATGATTACCAGGGAAAATTTGAATCGTGGTGAAGGCGAGCTTGTTGAAGATAATCCATTGATTGGATTGTGAAAGAGAACTTATCAAAGTGAGAAGATGGCATCGGAAGAGGGACTTTCTAATGAGGAGAAAGAGTTTCAAAAGACTTTCTTTGCCATGTCCGAGATGATGAAGGTTTTGTATGAGGATTACTTGGAACGGAAGAGACTGGATATAGGTGAATATTCAAAGGTCAAAAGTGAAGAAGGAGAGGATCCTCCTCAAATTCCTCCTTCACCTCCTTCTTCTCAATCAACTTCTTCTTCTTCAAGTTGAAGTTCTAAATCCACTGCAAGAAAACATGTCCATAAACATAAACAATAAATGATTTTACTAAAACTTGATGTGAAATTTGAATTACCTATGTATGACGGTGAAGTCAATGAGGAGAGGCTTGATAATTGGGTCAAACAGATGGAGGTTTATTGCAGTTTGCAACAAATCAAGGATGAGGCAACTCAGATCAAATTGGAATCACTTAGACTTGCAGGAACAACACTCATCCGGTGGCAAAGCAAGTTGAAAAATGGCACGCAACAAGTGGGTAATGTATTTCCATCATGGCAAGTTTTTGTTTTTGTACTTAGAAAGAAATTCTATCTTTTGGGTTATAAGGAGAAGGATTTAATTTAATGGCAAGCTCTTAAACTAAGAAAAGGACAAACAATGCAACAATATACAGATGGATTTCGTAAAATGGTATTGATGTTAGATATTCATTTACATACCCAAGAAACTATTATGAAGTATATATCAGGTTTACCTGCACATATTTGTAAAACTGTATTTATGTTTGGAACTACTAATCTTGATGAGGTTTTTTTTCAAGAAACATACATCGAGGCATGGAAAACAAGAGTTGGTTTATCAGGGGAATCGTCTTCGAGAAAAGAGGACAAAAGGAAGTGGAATGGCAAGAAGGAAAATTTAGTGGCAAGAAAGGAAGATAAGCCCTCTTGTAAGCATTGCAAGAAAGAAGGGAATGATGAGGACCATTGTTGGAAATTGTATCCCGAGAAGAGACCAAAGTTGTTCAAAGAGAGGAAAGGGAGGAAAAAAGTTGCAACAACAACACGACCAACATATTTGGGATCGGATTCGGGTGATGAATCTAAAGTTTCATTGGTTGGCTTGACAGGTAAAATTGGTGATGGATTTGATTCTAGAAGTAAATTGTTTCACATAAGGGTCATAATGAGACATACTAAGGTCGACACATTGATAGATGGTGGATCTCAATCTAACTTGATTTCAGAGGAATTGGTTAAACACTTGGGATTAAACACTCAGATGCATCATAATCCTTACACGCTTAAATGGATAAGCAACAATCATCAATTGCACATAACAAAGCAATGCACATTAAAGTTTKCAATTTCATCTAAGTTTGTGGATGAGGTAACATGTGATGTGGTGCCACTCAATGAATGTGGAACGGTCTTAGGCAGTCCTTACTTGTATGATCATAAAGCAATCTTCTAYAGGGAAAAGAATCAATATCACTTAATCAAAGCAGACAAAGAATATGTGGTGCATGCTCACCATTTTAAATMAAATAAATCTCTTCAAACAATGGAACAATTAAGAAAGGMAACTCATGCAAGCAACACACCTATAATTGTTTCAAATCAAGTAATTGATCTTAAGCAAGAACATGAGATGATTGTAGAATGGAAGATCAATCACACTTTGCTTCAATATAACTTAATGTCGTGCAAATATTAAAGACATATTAGCTCATTTGCAATCATATTTTTGATGTTATTATTAGTAATGTTGTCAACATGGATGATAGTGGCTTCAGTAATATGTGACAGGGTACAAATGGCTAACAATATGATGTCATTTATCATGATTGTTTTACGGTTGATCTTGATGAGACAGGTGCACATGACAAAGTTTTAAGAAAAAGAACAAGTTAGGTGGCCTATCCCGCACTTGATGATTGGTCAGTAACCTTTTGGAGGACCAAAATGTCTTTAGTGGGGTGGCGTGATCCAGAATTGGATCTCAGGACCAAAATGGGTCCAGGAAGGCCTAAAAAGAAAAGTTCTCAGAATGGATTCAAAACAGACGTGTACATAGGCCCCATTGATACGAACCCAACACAACTTAAACGGGATCAAACAAATGTCATATGCTCAATATATCGCAGTCTGCTCATTTCGCCAAACAGGCAAAAAAAAATGTTGACTGTACAGTCCGTACAGTGTTGACGTGGCAGATGAATGTACAGGTCGTACAACCATACATTTGAAGTGGCAGGGTGCATTGGCGTTGATGTGGCAGGGTGCGTTGGCACTGACGTGGAAGACACATGGACGAATCAGATTCTGACATGTGTAACCACTGCAAGGGTGACACGTGCACTACTACATATGGGTGGATTATTCCACGAAAATTTTCCACGCTTCAACTAGTTTCATATTTTTTTTTAAACAGGGCGGGATTTTCCTCGCTATTGCCATGAAAGTTCATCGCAATATCGACGAAAATCTTATTTAAATCTAGTCGGGATTTTCGTTGCTATAGCAACGAACTTTCATTGCAATAGCGACGAAAATTTTGCCTATCTCATTGGTCGGTGTTAACGGCTATTTGACTATTTTATCTATATATACGTGACTTTAAGAGACTTTGCGACATAATTTCTATAGTTGCGACACTGTTCTTGGATTTTGTTTGAGCTGTTTATTTTTTCTGTCACCCACTGGTTGAACAAATCCAATTCTCGATCTACATAGCTCGGATTTTGAACTTGCAAGGTTAGTATGTTATTTTTTATTGATGTAGTCATTTAACTTGTAATTTTTTTTTCAAATGTCCAAATTTCATTTAGCTTGTTTTTTCCTTGATAATATATTATAATATGTGTAGTACCATATTTCATGTCTTTGGTTTTTGGATCTAGTTAGTATATTCTATGGAAAAGGGTA
>ML787907.1:262355-278423 GCA_009831015.1 Picea engelmannii | reverse complement strand
AGTTTACGCTAAGAACAATCATAGAAGAAATATTGATGATGTTTACTTTGTGCCTAGTTTAAAATGCAATCTTATCAGTGTTGGATAGTTGTTGGAGAAAAAGTACAGAGTGTTCTTCAACAACAAGGTATGTACTATCTATGATAAATTACCCAACAAACAGTTGATTGCTAGAGTAGAGATGACCAAGAATAGAATGTTTCCACTTGTTAAGTGAAATGATTTGAGTGGTTCTTTGAATGCTTATAAAGCTAGAAGTTTAGATGAATCTTGGTTATGGCATTTGAGATATGGTCATTTACATTTTGGTGGCTTAGATATATTACAAAAGAAACAGATGGTAAAGGGGTTACCTTGTATTCAACAACCTGCAAGCTCTTGTGAGAGCTACATACTTGGAAAACATCACAGAGAGAAATTTGTTTCAGGTGTTTCCTACAGAACAAAAGCTCCTTTGGAAATTGTCCACACATATTTATGAGGACCTATGAAAACACATTCTTTAACTGGATATGTTTATTTTATGACTTTCATTGATGATTTCAATAGGAAGACCTCATTGTATTTGTTGAAACAAAAATATGAAGCTTTTGATTTTTTTAAGAGGTTTAAGTCTATGGTTGAGAATGAGAGTGGTTGAACCATTAAAATCTTAAGGTCTGACAGAGGAGGTGAATACAAACTTAATGAATTCAATGAATTTTTTGATCTTCGTGGAATTAAAAGGAAGTTTACTACTCGATATACTCCACAGCAGAATGGAGTGGCTGAAAGGAAGAATCGAACCATCATGGATATGGCTCGAAGCATGTTGAAAGAGAAGCATCTTTCAAATGAATATTGGGGATATGTAGTTCTTTTCTTTGTTTTTATCTTGAATAGAAGTTCGAACAATACTGTGAGGGATCGTGTACGTCAGGAAGCATGGGATGGTGAACCTTGCAATGTTTCTCATTTCAAAAATTTTGGATGTGTTGCATTTGTGGATGTACCTACAGAAATGAGGAGGAAGTTGGATGACAGAAGCGAGAGATGTATCTTTTTTGGATACAGTGAAGAGTCTAGGGCATATAAACTCTACAATCCCATCACCCAGAAATATGTAATCAGTAGAGATGTTCAATTTAAAGAAGATGAATCCTGGGATGGAAGTATTGATAAATGAATTTCAGAGGGAGTTGTGTTACCCCGTGAAGACGATGATGGCACTGAGCAGGCTGAAGGAGATGGACATATGGTTCCACATGCACATATACCTGCAGCAAGAAGTCCAACAAGGTAAGCACCAGATTCCAACCCATCTCAAATTAGAATGCCCAAAACTCATGAGCGTGGTGAGCCATATGGACATGGTGGACATCAATCAAATTCATAGGTAAGTAGTGAATCAAATCCCACTTTAGCTTCATTAAATGACAGAATTAAAGGAAAAAATAATAGAAGATTAAGAGAATTGTATGATCAGAATGAAGAAGTAGATTAGATTTCAAAATTTTCATTTATAGCTTATGATCCTGTTAATTATGATGAAGCTGCTAAAGAGGATGTCTAGATAAAAGCAATAGATGAGGAGATTGATTCCGTTGAAAGGAACAACACTTGGGATGTTGTCAATTTACCCGAAGGCAAGAAAAGTATTGGTGTTAAATGGGTTTATTAGACTAAGCTGGGTGCATATGGTGAATTTGAAAAGTACAAGGCAAGACTTATAGTTCAGGGGTTTAGTCAGCAACCCGGTATTGATTACAATGAAACATTTACTCCTGTAGCTAGAATTGACATAGTGAGAATGGTTTTGGCTATTGCAGCTCATAATAGATGGATCATGTATCAGATGGAAGTTAAGTACGCATTCTTGAATGGATATTTGGAAGAAGAGGTTTATGTAAGACAACCTCTGGGTTATGAGATTGATAAGCATAGAGATAAAGTTTACAAGTTGAGGAAAACTTTATATGGATTGAAGCAGGCATCCAGAGTTTGGTATAGCAGGATTGATGAGTACCTAATCAGTGTTGGATTCAATAGAAGTCCAAGTGAACCAACTCTGTATACAAAGGTGAACTAGGAAGGTAAAATTTTGATTGTCTATTTGTATGTTGATGACCTGATTTTTACAGGAGATCTATCTGTCGAAGACTTTAAAAATGCCATGAAAACAGAGTTTGAGATGACTGATTTAGGATTGATGAAATATTTTCTTGGAATTGAAGTGGATCAATCTAATGATGGCATTTTCATTTTTCAAACTAACTATGCAAATGAAGTGCTAAAAAGGTTTAGAATGATGAATTGCAAACCAGTTGCAACACCAATGACAACTGGTATTAAATTGAGAAAGTATGATGAGGGATCATATGTTGATCCAACTCTATATAAGAGGTTGGTTGGAAGCCTTATGTACTTAACAACAACCAGACCTGATATCATGTTTGCAGTAAGTTTGATTTTGAGATTCATGGAGACTCCGAAGAATACTCTTTGGCAAGCAGGAAAGAGGATCCTGCGATATATTGCTGGAACAACTGATTTGGGTATCCGATACACATAAAACTTGAATTTTAAGATGATCAGATATACTGATAGTGATTTTCCAGGTTCCATTGATGATAAGAAAAGCACATCTGGGTATATGTTCAGTCTTGGATCTGGAGCAGTGGCATGGACATCAAAGAAACAACCCATTGTAACTCTATCCTCTATTGAGGTAGAGTATGTTGTAACAGCTGCAACTGCATGCCAAGTTGTGTGGATGAGAAGGGTCTTGAATGAATTGTTACATGACCAAAATGATGCAACCCAAATTGTCTGTGACAATAAATCTGCCATTGCATTGTCAAAGAATCATGTCTTTCACAAACAGAGTAAGCACATTGATACAAGGTATCATTTCATTCGGGAGAAGGTAACTGGCAAATAAATTTATGTTCAGTTCTACAGATCTGAAGAACAATTTGCAGACATATTTATGAAGCCTTTAGGAAATGAACTGTTTAAAATTCATAGAATAAATATTGGGGCCTGCAATGTAATGCATTGTTTACAACAATTTTGTTTTACTTGTTTTAGTTTATTTTGCTCTGAAATGATTAAGAGGGAGTATGTCAAAAATTAATCATTTCACCGCCCCTGTTTAAACGGTGAATTGGTGGTCGTCTTGATCCTTCAAGACTCGAAGATTTAATTACTCTAAACGGTGGCTACCTTAACCTTTGAAGGCAACGAAATTCTACCACCTCCTTCATCAAATTTTGTCGTTTATAAAATCGTAGGGGAAATTGGTGTTAGTATAAATAAATGAAGAACGGATTGTAAAGGTATGGTGATCTAAAGAATCACATTTTTTTAATGGAAGCCGTTTTGAATTTTCTCTATGGAATTTCTGATAACATTTTTGAATTGAATATGTTATTCTTGCATGCTCTGCATTTATGATTTCTTGTTATTGAATTTGTAAACTTGTTTTATTCCTTTGATCAAATTTATTTTGAGCAAACGCAGTAATTTTTTGTCTTACTAATTGTGAATCCGGCCCTTTATTTATTCCGAGTTTATTTTTTGGAGTTTGTGATTTTAAAAGCAGATTAAATAAAAGATTGTTATTTTGGCATTCGAAGTTTACTTATTAAAAGTCCGTGGAGTTCTTTAGTCTCAAAACCCCAAACCCAAAGTAGTGGGGCCCAAAGTTTGTAAGAATTCCACAGTTCAGCGATTGAGGTTGCACGTTGTTTTGTATCAAGGGTTTGCAAACCCCGAAACCCAAAAAGCACCAGGCCAACACTCCATTCACATTTTTGCGATTCAGGAGTTGAGGTGTGTGGCGTTGGGTGTCCGTGTTCGCCGAAATCCCGAACCCCGATTGGCCCCGTTTTTTCTTCACCTTTTACTGGAGATTTAGAATTTGTTTAATATTTTAATAGTTTATTCTATTTTTTCTATAATAATATTTATTTATGTTACACACAACCACAGATTTTACCAAGACAGGTAATCATGTTAATGTGAAGATATATAAATGCATTTTCCATCGCTTGATACAACCAACACTTTATACATTATATTTATTTTATACCTTTTGATATTTCATAATCAATATCTGAGAATTGGAAACGAGACCGTGAAACTAAAGATCAAGCTGCATACTTGTATCTGCAGGAACAAGTTCTGCAGAATGAACAAATTCTTATTCTGATTCGTTCTTAATTAGTCTTACTAATTTCAGTATAGCGGTTATCATGGACATGGTACTGTGGGCCAAACTGAAAGCGAAACTGGAGGATTGACAATATTATCATTAAGAGAGATGATCCAGAGAAAATTATTCTGCTCCAAAAGAGAGATTTCTGGTAGACCAGATTCTAACATGATCACCGAAAAAGCAAAGGGAGAAGACAAAATGTCGCTACTAATGGAAACGAAAAGCAGGAGGTGATTCAAGTCTAGAGATGATTTTGATCTTGCAATTGAGAAGATATTTGGATTCCTGGGTTCCACTAGTTTGCTCTTGCCTACACCGTAACTAATAAATGCACACAGCAGGTGCATTAGGGTTTTGTTTGCAGACACCATTATTTTGTTTGCCAAAAATATAATTGCTGATCTGAGTTCATAAAATCGTCGGATTCATATATTTTTTAACATCGAAAATGCATAAGATAGTGGTCAGATATATAGTTATTAATTAGATTTAACAAGCGGAGAAATTTAATAAGTATTTTTAGTTCTACTTTTATAGAGTAATAATATAACAAATAAACTTAAATAATATATTCAGTGTGTTTTAAATAATATTTTAATGATGATGATGATTAACATCCACTAAGATAGAATTGGTCTATGGGACCTTAAGAGGGTAAGTGATTACTTGTGTTTTCAAGATCACCATACTTTTGTTGAGTTAAGACGTTAGGGAGGTTGGTAGAATGACAAATATTTTGAAAATGATATCTAATATGGATATATGATGGACAATCTAAGAGAAAGTGTTTTTCATCTTCAACCTTCTTAGTGTCACAGAGGTGACACACTCTTTCATCCTAGGGCATTTTAGGAATTGACCAACGCCCAGTTTCACTATGGAGCTCAGGATAATTTGTTATTATCTTAACAATGCTTATTTTTTTCTTTACACTTTGCAAAATAGATAGATAATTTTGATCTTCTATATTAACGTTGATTACATCCTTATAATACCTTAGTTTTATTTTTTCCTCTAACTCTTTATCACATCGCATTTTCTCCTTAACTTTTGATTTAACATTTTTTTAATAATATCTTTATTCTGCAAAATGGTGTCTTCCATGATTCCCCAATAGTCTAGCTATGCCATCCTCGGTTGAGTCGATGGTGTTTATGAATTAATTTTAGGAAGCCTCTTCTCTTCCATGTTGTTTAACTTCTTCTTATACATTAGGTGTCTAGTCACAACCATGCTCTCAGTGGGGGAGACGCTTGTTTCTAAGAGGAGGATAGGAGAGGGCGTATTTCCTTTAATTTTGAGATTATAGGTTATAAATTTCTTTTGTGTTTGCTCTATATTTCTCAAAGATTCACGAGAGATACTATAGCCCCATACTTCACATCCATAAGGAATAACATGTGTAACAAGAGTCTCAAAGAGGAGTTTATTATTGTCTCAACTCCAAAGATCAACTGATTTACAATTGTTTTCAGGCCCATAATAAGTTTTCCATCCCTCAATAATCATTTTCTCAATGCTATAATTCCAATTGATCTTCTGGTGAATACCAATTACAAGATATTTGTATGAAGTCACTTCCTCCAAGTTGTTGTTTTCATATACGAAGGTATCATAAGGGATATTATTGGATTTAATAATCGAGCCATTAGGCTTATCAGTATTAGCAGTCATACCCATATTGGAGAAAAACTCCTCGAGGATTCTTAGTTGGTTTTCAAGATCATGGGGACTCCTTTCCATAATAATGATATCGTCGGAATAAAGAAGAAGATCAATGACTATACCAGGGAGAGTAGGGCTGACACAACCTACTTTTTCAAAGCAATCTTCTAACTTGTCAATATATATGCCAAAAAGGGTAGGGTACAAGGGAAAACCTTGTTTGACTGCGATATTGCAATTAATATATTTTGACCAGCCCTCGGTGTTTTAAACTTAGCAATAACGTTCTCATACATCCTTATTGCAGCAACCCTCAACTCAAGAAGAACGTTTATCTCTTCCAACCTATTCCAAAGGCTTTTCCTATGAACCATGTTAAAATCTTTTCTAAAGTCAACAAAACAAAACAAAAAGACTGGTTTTATTATTTCGGAACTCCTATGGAATGATCCCAAAGGTAACAAAATGGTCCATAGTTCAATGATATCTCTTAAACCCATCCTGGCCTTTGGCTCTTTTATCGTGACTTTCTATCCAAAGGATAATCTTCTTTTGCAAAACAATTCCATAAAGATTGACTAAAATCAGGGTAATCATAATGGTACTATAGTTAGAGAGAATGTTTATATCCCCATTTTTAAAAATAGAAACAATGAGGCTTTGCATCTAGGGTTTAGGGAAGCCATGATTGATTGCTAAATTGAAGAGATTGTGTATGTGAGGGATAAGGATAGGCCCTCCGATTTTAAAAATTTCATCTTGGTAGCCTTCAATGTCCTTAGCTTTCCCATTTGCAAGTCGCTTAACCGCGAACTCTATGTCATCTATAGAAAAAACTTCTTCCTTTGTAGGGACAATAGGAATGATGTCTATGGCATTAGGGAACTTGTAAAGACTTTTAAGGTAGGAATTCGAGTCCTTTAAGGCAATCCTACTATTTTCTTTAGTATTTTGGTTCAGAATTTTGCTCCATAATTTCTTAACATCCAACTTATATAGCTGTGAAAGTTTCTTTTGCATTTTATTGATATAGTATGTTTTTTTTTCCTTTTAATTAGGGCTTTGTACGTATTGATCTTATCGAGTTTTAAGGACTCATTAGAAGCATCCCTAATGGCTCTCCTAGCAACTTTACATTCTTTATCATACCAAGGGTTGGTCGTTCTATTATTCTTTTTATAGGACACCTTAAAAGAGATCTGGTTAATAGAAGTGGAAAAGGTAGTTGTAAAATTATGATAGAGTTCTTCAATGTTGTCCTTATAAGTTAGGATATTTGCCCAAATTCCTTTGATTATCATAATTCTCTTCAATGGCACTCCTATGCATGGAAAAGTTTAGAGTTAGGGTTAAATTTTTATGATGAGAGTGAGGCTCACGGTCATTTAAAAGGTCAAAAGTTGTTATCTGGTTGGAAACGGGGATATCATATATCATATAATATAGAACACTACTACATATCCCATGAATACAAGTCATTTGGTTCAAGTTTGGCCACTTCATTACTCCATTTCAGATTATTAGGTCTTGAGAGCAACAACGCTTGACCAACTAAGTACTAAACAAATTCTCAATTAGGTCTTCAGAGATTATTTTGTAGCTATTAGATAAAACAAGGTCCTCATATATCCATAAAGGATTATGGTTGGAATCACTACTTAAAAGAGTAGTTTGTTTAGTTGTAGTCCTAGAATTAAAGTCTCCTAGTAGGAGGATATTACCTTCATTTTTCAAACTATAAATATCTTGTTCTAAATTATTATAGGGAAAAATGTTATCTAGATGGTTTTTCTTATAAAAAGTAGATTTAGTAGGTGCAAAATAGAAAATTTCCATATACATCTTCTTAGCATTCGTGTCTTAAATTTTATCCAAATGTAATGATTGAGAGGGTCAATCTTATGAAGTTGAATGTGAGGAGAAATCCTCTTTATAATATAACAAGCTATGTCCTCTATCCCTCTACAGTGGGATTTTTTGTTCCATGAGGACCACAAGACAAATCCTTCTATGTTATGGACCTTAGACTCCTCATGCTCCCAAGTCTCAACTAGACAGATAATATCAATATCACTCGAGATCCAACTTATCGTAGGACCTTTGCGCTATGAAAAGCCACGATAGTTCCAAAAAGGGATCTCGAGTGTCCCAAATATGAATTTGAATATACAAAAATAATATTATAAAAAAATTAATTCTAATAAACTAAATTTAAGTAATTTAATTCTATATTATTTTTTGCTATTTTTAATTAATTCATCACATTAATCACAAAATGTATATCACTTATATTCTTTTTCCAAGAAAAAGAATATTGTATCAATATTTCAAATTAGAAATTAAATATATATTTAGTGATCTTGAGAGTCTAATATCATAACATTTTTATACTAAAATTTAAAATAATCCAAAACATAAATTGGGGTTTCCTTAGTTCTTCTACAAGTTTACAACAAAAAAATGACTTGTGTGAGGGATATTATCCTTGACCTCTTGTTGGATCAACACACTTTCTTGAACTATAAAGGATTTTTTTGAAATATTATATGCCTTGTGATTAAACTCCCTTGAGGCCATAAGGAAATATGTTTTGAGGAAATATCATATGCTTTTTTTCAACATTATTATGCTTTACACGATAAGAATGGGTTATGGGACCTATACCATGGTTATGGGAGGACAAAAAGGGACTTGGTCCAAAACATAGCTTCTACATGTTAATCACCATAGACAAGGCCTCAAACCATCACATAGATTCTCTTAGTATATAGGAACGTTATCCCCCGCAAGGATAGTTGGTGCTATTAATATGTTTTGGGCCTTTGTAGGAGATATTTGGCACCAATAGTATCTTTATCACAATAAAAATGGGTCTTGGAGCCTATCCATAGCGAAGGGAGTGAAAATGGATCCCAAGGCCTATACCATGACACAAATCCTCTCTAAGGGGTATATGGACTTCAAGTGAGATATGGGCACAAGGTGGGTTGTGGGATATAGGTTCACATTCTCCAAAGCTCCTATCAATTGCTAATACTAATAGAAACTAATAGAAGTAGTTCCAGGGATGAATGCAGAGCTCTTGAAGAAGCATCAAATCCTCTCTACTCGCCTAGAGCTATCATTTACTTTACTCCACTTGAACCATGACCCAAGAGAAGATAGAGGAAGACGTTTATGGGTGAGGAGTTACTAACACCTTATCCTCTGTCTTAAAATGAGGAGTCCTCCTCCATCAACAATTCCATGGTGCCTACTTGCAACTGTTCAACAATGAAGTATGGGATTAGTTATAGCTTTGTAAAGTGATAAAATCTATTCCTACTCTTTCTCTTATCCCAATAATACGTGAAATCATAAGTAGGAGTTAGCACCATCAACCAATCCCTAAGTAAGCTATGAATGCCTTTTCCCCCGAACAAACTAGATTTAGAAGTGGTATGTTTCTAGAACCCGCTATTCCCAAAATCACTACTTCTTCCGAACGAAACCGATATTCTCTTCTTTCCTCCGGGATTTCCCTTATCCGTTCCTATAGGATGATGACCCAACCACCATACTTTTCGTTAATCATTCGTCGACTCAGGAGATATATCATGGGAATGTAATTTGCAACCACTTTGGTGGTGCATGACAAGATGTAATGAAACAACTTCTGTATGGAGAAGACACCTGCTAATGCAAACTTCTCGTCATGATTATATGACAACGAAGGCCCTAACAAGTTCTTATTGATGTAATAATGATGATTGGCTTGCAAAGTCCCTCTCCTTGCTGGACTAACCCGTTAATCAAGATCTTCCTCCTAACCACCAAATTCATAAGATCAATATACGTGGCGTGGCCTTTCTACTAGACTTGACTATTACTACTAATAGCAGTGGGAAAATGTAGCGCTTTCTGCTACTATTAATAATAAAAAGTATAACTACGGGATTGACATCTATTCCTATTCCCAGGCCCCATAGTGTGGCTAGTAGGTGGTGGCTCTCTATCAGTATTAGGTGGTAGTTATCCATATAGGTAGTGGGATCTCCATGCCTCCCACCCACAACCCTGAGATGATTGAAGTGATCTTATCACAGCTTTGAATGGATGGTTAGGCACGAGCTTCATTGGAGAGGCAACAAATTCCAACTTCCTTGGAGAGGAATTGATTTCTTGCTCAACGGTAGGAGGGCAAGGAAAAAGGGGATTTGATCCAACTGCATATGTCTCTATGGCTATGGGATTTAGGGCATGTATCATGGCTAAGGGAGGAAAACGAGTTCCATAGTACATAAACAATGTTTTCTCATGCTCAATTTCCATGAATAAGGCCTTTGACTATGAATATGAGAAACATTGCTATGTTTTCCACAATACAAATGGATCTTAAGAGGCCTACCATGCTTAGGGGAGGAAAACAAGGAATTTGGGTCTGAAATAAATTATTCCTAAGATTGATGTCCATCAACAATACATCAACCCACAACACATATCCCCTTTAAGGGAGCACCATCCTCCATGTAGGATATGGGTTCCATTCACTCATTTTGAGAACCATAGTTGGGTATTGAAGCATCTGTTAAGGACCAAAGACTGAATACAAAAACACCACAACAGATCTACAAGAACAATATGCAAAATCTCATTTATTACTATCAAACCCTTAGGGTAGGGCAACACCATACAATGGATCCTATTATGGAAGGGATCATCTCATGTTCACTTGCATCTTCGAGGGGACATCCTCCTATTGAGTTACCACTCCAAATACAATAATTCTCTTCATATCTCATTACATTGGTTGAACCTATTTATATAGTGCTACCATCACCTAAGAACATTCTAGAGGAGGAATATTCTAGAATTAGAACCTTCTAAGAAGTCCTTTCACATTTATTATATCTAACTACCATAATGGGCCTTATTAAATAATATAGTCGACCTAGTCCACCTTACATTAAATGGACTCCACTATTATCACTATGGGACCTCTTGGCCCCCACTACTACCTCTCTAGGTACCTAACATTCCATCTCCCTTATGAAAGCATTGTCCTCAAAACTTGATGTACAACCATATACCAGGGTCCAATGGATAATTGTGGACCATAATGTTGAATAAGACTGGAGAACCAAGGTCCCATGTAGAAAGGAAATCCACCATTGTAGGCCTGGGTCCCATGTCCAAGTTCTCATGTGAACTCCCCGTAGAATATTTTGTAACCCAATAACCAACTCAAAATTATGCTCCAAAGACTGACACTTGTCATGTAGATCCAAATAAGAAGATCCATTCACATAGTGGAAAAGGGTCATAGCAGAATTTAGAATGAATAATACCACTGTAGAATAATTAGGATGGATACTAGTAATAATCATTAGCTCTTGATTTCTCACATTGATTCTCTCTAAAGAAGGTGGATTAGAGTCATCAAATAAAATATGAAAGTGGTTGTCATCCCAGAAATGACAACTATCCATATACCAATCATCACAATCAGCCTCAAAATCATACCAAGCAAATATTTCTTGGTTATATTCATCCATGATGTCCACCATGAGAAATTCCTCCTCCATGCTATCCAATGAATCTTGAATACTACAAAAACTATCATTGAGACCATCTGCAAGGACATGGAATCTGGCATCCAATGTGTCATACAATTGGGATTTGAATGCTTCAGTAATTTGTAGAATTTCTTTGAGGGAAATATCCATATGAGAACCCTATGAACTCTTTTTTCCCATATCCGTCATGAAAAAACCCAAAAAATAGACCAATAAGTTACGACAGAAAATCGTGGCTTTTCCTGGAAAAACCCTGAAAAACTGTTGAATTTAAAATGCTCATAACTTCACTTTCCGGACTCCATTTCGGTTTATTTATTTTTTTAATTGGGTGAAATTGTGAGAGAACTCATATCTGTAATTTGCTTGATAAAATTTGGCCTCCTACTACTACAGAAATAAAAAAATTGCATCGTCATCTGCGGAAAAAACCCTAAAAATTTGCATATTTTAAAACTTCAATATCTTGACTTTCCAAACTCCATTTCGGACAATTTTGTTTTTCAAATTGGGTGTTTTTATGAGAGGAACTCAAATCGACGTCTTGTTTCTACAAATTGTGCACATAAATATACCGAAAATTTATGGAATGTCGCGACCCTCTTTTTTCTTCTCCAAAAAAGAATCTGCAAAAATAAAAAGTATTTGCCCACAATGTCTGCCAAGGAAAGTTCTCTAATACCAATTATTAAGAACCTAAATAGATCTACAAATATAATCACCACAAATAATGAATACACAATAGATCCACAAAGCAAGACAGAAAAAGCCACACTTTATTATTACCAAACCCTTGAGGTAGGGCAACACCATACAATGGATTGTATTATGGAAGGGATCCTCTCCTGTTCAGTTGCCTCTTCGAGAGGGCATCCTCCTATTGAGATATATCTCACAATACAATAATTATCTTCATGTCTCATTACATTTCTTGAACCCCTTTATATAATTCTACCATGACCTAAGAACATTCTAGAGGAGGAATCTTCTAGAAGTAGAACCTTCTAAGAATTCGTCTTACATTTATTATATCTAACTACCATAGTGGGTCTTATTTAATAATATAGTGGACCTAGTCCACCTTACATTGAATGGGCTCCACTATTATCACTATGGGCCCTCCCATTACCTCTTAGCTACCTTACATTCCATTCCCCTTATGAAAGTGTTTTCCTCAACGCTTGATGTACAACCATATACCAGGGTCACATGGATAAGTGTGGACCATAGTGATGAAGTAGACTAGAGAACCAGGGTCCCATAAGGCATATTTGGATTTTTTTGGGGATGTTTGGTGCCATTAATATGTTTTTGACAACAAAAATGGGTTTGAGGTCCTATACAATAAATATGGAATGAAAATAACCTTAGACTCAAATGGATCTTCTCACACTGAATGACCATGAATAAGGGCTTAAACAACCACATATATCCTCTCTAAGGGACATATGGACTCTAGGCAAGATATGGAAACCATTCAAATTTTTTTCACAAAAAATATGAGGGACTTACAACATGTAGCATTATTGGAGTTGTAAAACGCAATCCTTAGGCCCTAATGAATATTTTTCATTATCAATGGCCATGAATAAGTCTTATGTCTCAAAATATGGGCACCATTAGAATGTTTTACTTAATAATAATGGGTCTCAAGTCCCCTACCATGGTTGAGCAAGGAAAACAAGGACGTGAAACCCTAAAAATATATTCTTGATCTCACCACAATTAAAAATGCCTCTTTCCACCACACAAATCATTTCTAAGGATATATAGCCTCTAGGTGGGATATGGGCACCATTTGTAGCTTGTAAGCACCACATTGGGGTCACAATGTCTCTAGGTTGGACATCATTTCCATTAGGAGGTTTTGCACAACACATAATACACTGCGGGCCTTGAAAATTGTTAGGGAAGGAACATTAGGTGCTAAGGCCCCGATTGAAACTTCACAAGATCAAGCTTCATGTAGTGGTCTTTGAACAACCACCTAAGATCGTTATAGGTGATATCTTTCCTCTATGGGATATTTTTGGCACCATTAATATGTTTTTCACAATAGAATTTGGTCTTAGGGCCTATACTGTGGCCTAGGGAGGAAAACAACGAATTTATATCCAAAATGAAGCTTTTGAAACTCATGGGCGATGAAATATGAATGAAACAACCAAAAAAATCCTTTCTAAGTTATATTTGGCCTCAAGGTAATATATGGACAGAATTAAGAATTTATTCACAACACGTATGGGAGTTAAGGCCTCTACCATGGCTATGGAAGGAAAACAAGGACCTTGGATCCTAAATGAAGATTTCCCATGCTCAACGTTTATGCATAAATATTGCAACTATGGATATGGAAACTATTGGTATAATTTTCATAATAAAAATGGGTATGAGGATCCCTACCATGGATGAGAAATAAAAACAGAGGCTGGTACAAAAACAAACGTTTTTAGTCTTAAGGTCCAAAAAAGGATATCATAGTCATTGGGCATAAGAGGCACGTTTTATGATAGCAAGGGCATTGGGAAAAAGTGATGGAATAACATAAACCCCCATTTCAAAATGTTTTATGGTAATATATTATTCACGAAGGAAAATCATTCTTAATGTTATCAATCTTTAATTATATCAAAGTACCTATAAATGAAATTCAAATATATTATAAGTGATACTATGTGTATAAAGGACTTACCCTTGTTCTTGTCAAGTCTATGATTAGTTAACGTATCCTAAGGACTTACCCTTCTTGTCAAGTCTATGATTAGTTAACGTATCCTTTTTAATGAAGAGCATTCCACTTTTTGTTAAAAATTATTAATAATTGATGGATCTTCATAAAACTTATTAATAATTGATGGATCTTCATATAGAAGAAAATAGATCACCCCAACGGTATTAGATCAAACACGATGAACTAAAATCAAACCTCTTGTGGTTTGCTTCTCACTATTATTATTCGATGATTCAATTTTCTTGTTTAACTATAGTATCTCTTAAACAACATGAACACGATCAATTTAATCATACTGATTTAAGGAGAGTTAGATAAGATTTAAGGAGAAAAAAAGAGATAGAGAGAGACATAGTGTAATATAACACAACACATGAGTGCTCAACTATAGGATTTGATCATATTCAACCAAAGGTGTTAGGGTTGTGAGTAAAATGACATGTTCTCAGTATTTGTTTTTAAATTTATAGTGAAAGTTTCTTTTGTTTTTTAGTGCCTCTCAATGTATTCATTTTTTATGTGTTTTTTTTTAATGCCGAATCATATTTTTAAATAAGCTATACAAATTCATCATAGTTGTGATGTCTAAATAAGCTAGACAAATCCATCACCATTGAAACTATACACATAGATAGATTGAATATTGTTTACTATTTTTAATTTAATTTTTTTTTATTGGAATCTTAAAATAAACATGTTTTTTTTTCCTATCGTAAGAAAAACCTTATGTTCTCCATTAGTATAGATATGTAAATATACAATAAATAAATTAACATGTGTGATTATGATAAGACCCTCAAACCCTACACTAATGCATAAATGTGATAAGTTTAGAGATATAGTGATATTCATAATTTTATTTTGTGTTTTTATAAATTTCACATTATATTTTTTGAAAAAATAGTAGTGCACTAGAACAGTGTGTTCTCTACAAGTGTGAAATTTCTTTTAAGGAAATTTCATCTTTTATGTATTCAACACTTGCACTAAAAGGAATATATGCATTATATTTTTTAGGAAAAATAACATATCATTATTAGAAAAATCTTGAATTTCACATAGTTATAGAAAATTTCCACAAAAAAAACATATACATCTCATAATCTAATTTGATTTCCTACATTTCATTTTCTTACACCATATTAAAATTGATTGTGAAAGCACTTCAAATCATCCCTCCAAGTTGATACATTTATTTTTTTCCATATTTACATTCCCACTAATACTTAATGAGAAACCATCATTATCTTACACTCACCTTTTAAACCTTTTTTTTGGTATCCATGCCCAACTTTGAAAACTTTGTTCATTTATTCCCTTATTAGTCAAATGACATTATTTTTCTTCAAATGAATAAATTGTGTCATCACTTTATTTAATTTTGAGGTGAATAGAAGTTGTATCATGACTAGAGTAGTGGTTTAATTTTGAATTCATTTATGATAGTTTTAATTGAAGTTTTGTGTGTACAATCTGCATGAAAGTTTTGATTTTCGATATTGACATCAACACGTCCTTTTATTCTTTTATCATTTCTTCTTATTGTGCTTTATATGTTTATGATTGTGTTAATATTTGGATCAATACACTCACAAGGACTTTATAGGGTTAGTTTGCATGTCTTTTCTAGGGTTCTTTATTTTATGATTGTGTTAATCTTTGGATCAATACACTCACAAGGACTTTATAGGGTTAGTTTGCATGTCTTCTCTAGGGTTCTAGTTCTAGTTTATTTTAAATTTCATCGTGATAAAACTTGAAAATTAAAAATTAAAAGAAAAGAACAAAAAGTGGAAAAGAGCAATAAAAAGGAATTGTGCTCCTAGTATAAAGAGGTAGCCGTGAAAAAACAACAATTCTTTAAATCTTAGTGCAAGAACACCCTCTCCAAGGATGATATACCTACTAGACAATATATT
>ML787907.1:226225-262255 GCA_009831015.1 Picea engelmannii | reverse complement strand
AACTTGAAACTTGAAACTTGAAACACCATAGTAGGAAAACTTGAAACTTGAATCATACTTAAGTTAGAGGTTATCCATATGAAAAATATCAATGTATACTTAGATACAAAAGTTGGATTCACTTCACAATACAATATATTATCTGTAGTATTGAGATCAATTAATAAAATCTCTTAGTGGAGAAAAAATCCATTGTTCAATACAAATTTATTCAACCACACTATGTTTCTCTATCAATTGTCATAAACAACTCTCTATATGGACCAAAAATATGAAAGTGGAACTATGTCTTGCAACAATATATTCAAACTATCTCTTGCAACAATATATTGTCGAGTAGGTCTATCATCCTTGGAGAGGGTGTTCTCCCACTAAGATTTAAATAATTGTTGGGTTTTTCATAGCTACCTCTATATATTAGGAGCACAATTCCTTTTTATCTCTCTTTTCCTCTTTTTGTGTTTTTCTTTTCATTTTTTCTTTTCAAGTTTTATCACGATGAGAATTTAAAATAAACTAGGACCGAAACCCTAGAGAAGACATGCAAACTAACCCTATAAGGTCCTTGTGAGTGTCTTGATCCAAATATTAACATAATCATAAAGATAGAAAGAACAATAAAATAAAATGATCAAAAGAATAAAAGGACGTGTTGATATCAATATCAAAAATCAAATCTTTCATGCAAATTGTAAAAAAAAAAATTCAATTAAAACTAGCATAAATGAATTCAAAATTAAACCACTACTTTAGTCATGATACAACTTCTATTGACCTAAAAATTAAATAAAGTGATGACATAATTTATTCATTATCAACGTTGAATCCAAATAATGGCATTTGACCAATAAGGGAATAAATGAACAAACTTCTCAAAGTGGGGCATGGATACAAAAAAAAAGGTTTAAAAGGTGAGTTCAAGAGAATGATGGTCTCTCATGAAGCATTAGTGGGAATGTAAACATGGAAGAAAATAAATATATCAACTTTGAGGGACAATTTGAGGTGCTTTCACAATCATTTTAAATATGGTGTAAGAAAATGAAATTTAGGAAATCAAATTAGATTATGAGATGTATAAGTTTTTTTTATGGAAATTTTCTATAGTTATGTGAAATTCAATAATTTTCTAATAATGATATGTTATTTTTCCTAAAAAATGTAATCCATATGTTCCTTTTAGTGCAAGTGTTGAATACCTAAAAGATAAAATTTCCTTAAAAGAAATTGTACACTTGTAGAGAACACATTGTTCTTGTGCACTACTATTTTTTCAAAATTTTTGATGTCAAATTTATAAAAACACAAAATAAAATTATGAATATCACTATATATCTAAACTTACCACGTTTATGCATTAGTGTATGGTTTGAGGCTCTTATCATAATTACACATTTTAATTTACTTCTTCTATATTTCCATCTATACTAGTGGAGAACATAAGGTTTTTCTTACAGTAGAAAAAAAAAAAACACATGTATTTTAAGGAAAATTAAATTAAAAATAGTAAACAATAGTTGATCTATATGTGTGTATAGTTTCAACGGTGATGGATTTGTGTAGATTATTTAAAAATCACATGAAAGACGGATATATTGAGAGGCATTAAAAAAATTACATGTGGTGTGCAAAACCTCCTACTGGAAATGAGGTCCAACCTAGAGACATTGCGACCCAAATGTGGTGCTTAGAACCTATGAATGGTGCCCAGATCCCACCTAGAGGCTATATATCCTTAGAAATGATTTATGTGGCGGAAAGAGGCCTTTTTAATACTGGTGAGATCAAGAATATATTTTTAGGGTTTGAGGTCCTTGTTTTCCTTGCTCAACCATGGTAGGGGTTTTGAGACCCATTATTGTTATGTAAAATAGTCTAATGGTTCCCATATTTTGAGATACAAGACTTATTCATGGCCATTGACAGTGGAAATTATTCATTGGGGCCTAAGGATCATGTTTTACTCCTCCAATAATGCTACTTGTTCTAAGTCCCCCATATTTTTTGTGAAAAAATTCTTAATGGTGCCCATATCCCTCCTAGAGTCCATATATCCCTTAGAGAGGATAGATGTGGTTGTTCAATCCATTGTTCATGGTCATTGAGTGTGAGAAGATCCATTTGATCCTAATGTTATTTTTATTCCATATTTATTTTATAGGACCTTAGATCCATTTTTGTTGTCAAAAACATATTAATGGTACCAAACATACCCCACAAAATCCAATTATGCCTTGATTTTGGACAAGGACACCTCGATACCCAACTATGGTGCTCAAAATGAGTGAATGGAACCCATATCCTACTTGGATGATGGTGATCTCTTAAAGAGGATATGTGTTGTGGTTTGATGCATTGTTGATGGACATCAATCTTAGGAATATTTTATTTAGGACCCAAATTCCTTATTTTCCTCCCCTAAGCATGGTAGGGCTCTTGAGATCCATTTGTATTGTGAAAAACATAGCAATGTTTCCCATATTCCTAGTCAAAGGCCTTATTCATGGAAACTGAGGATGAGAAAACATTGTTTATGTATTATGGACCTCATTTTCCTCGCTTGGCCATGGTACATGCCCTAAATCCCATATGTTTTGTGGAAAAAACTCCTAATTGCGCCCATATCCCACTCGAAGTCCAAATACCCCTTATAGAGGCTTTGTGTCATGGTATAGGCCTTGGGATCCATTTTCACTCCCTTGCCTAGGGATAGGCCCGAAGACCCATTTTTATTGTGATATAGATACTAATGGTGCCAAATATTCCCTACAAATGTAACAACTCCATCGTTATGACTACAAGCGAAGAAGAAAGTGCAGATTTTTATTTATTTAAAAAAATAGGATGACAACAACGATTACAGCTAAACAACACATCTAACGGTGAGCACCATGCCTATAGAATATGCAACAAATAACTATGACTCCACGGCCTGGCACAAGAGCATCTGGGAAAAACATGTGTAAAACAACAAGGAGAAACAACTACCCGCTCGACACAAACATGACCACGCCTACAAGCTAAGGGACAACATATGCATCCCGATGTAATGGCCTCGATGGCTAGTTAACTAGAAAATCGAGGGTGCACAAACAAACACATGAAGGCATTCAACCCATGTGCCAATAGCAAACTTGAAACGATCAACAATGCTCACACGGAAGACACAGACTCCGACCAAGTTATAATTCGCCTCTATCTAATAGGGCATGCCATGATCCCCTCATCAGGACTCATGCCGTCTCGAGGTGATAGGTACGGCGATAACCATGGCGCTACCTAACCTATCTAGACCAAGGACTCCAAATGAATCCAACTCACTAGGAGCCAAGTAACTGACAACGGGGCTACCCACACCCCAAGAAATAGACCAACAAGATGCATGATTACAACACATGAATTAAAATGTGCAAAAGACTAGAGGATTCTTGTTCCTTACAAGGCAGCCTGTAGGTGAAATGACTAGGACCAACCACCATTTCCAGCTCGACTTAAGGCACAAGGCACATAATCGCCAGTTAACCATTAAACTATAGGTTTTTTTAAGAAATTTAAACTACTAATCCCTCGACAATTACTCTTGCAAAAAAAATTGAACTATTATGCCAATAAACTATTATGTCTAACAATCTTATTAATTCAACATTTGTAACTTTGTCTAACAAAGAATACTCCTATTATGTTTAATAAAAATCCAATAAGTATTAAACTTTTACATAATTTAGTATTAGTAAAAAAAATGAATATTTTCTAACACCATCTACTTTTATTTTCTTTAAGTTCAATTCACTTTAAGGATATGTTAGTTAAGGTAATTTAAATGTATGTAAAATGTTGGTGAAAAGTTCCATTACGAAGATGGTTTACTTGGAGTTTGACAACCTTGAAGAAAACAATATTATTTCATTGTCTAACAAATATACGTTATTGCTATCCAAAATTATAGGCTAGAGATCTCAACCAAAGAGGGGTATCTCTCTCTATTAACCATGGGATATCTCTCTCTATTTAACACATGATCATGTTGTCAAAATATATAGATTTGCTGTCATCTTCTGAATTCTATCTATCAAATGGATATCTATTGATAAGTCTAACGCTAACTAAGGATAATAAGGATTTTAACATTAAAGAAGTAAATGATGATATTGTTGTCTACTTTATAATGCCATCCTTTAGACATCTATGTATCACTCTATGATGGTAAGTTGTAGATCACTATATATAAAATCTTTTAAATAAAACTCAGAGATAGATATAATCAACGCTCTCAAGATTTTCCTCCCATTAAGAACTAAGGTAATAGTGTCTAACCGACGCAGAGATAAATACTTTATAAAACGTTGTCCACGAGTGATCAATTCGCAGTCAGTAAATGGAGGGTATGGCTGGCAAAAATATAGATGCAATGGCCGAGAAAGAGAAGCTGAAGTAGCCATTTGCATAAACTGCAAATAAATATGCAGACAATTGCATGGTAAACATGCGGTCAATCACAGGGAAAAACAGTAGCCATTCACAGGTTCAAAACTCAGTCAAGCGCAACAAACCGTTCGTTGTCAGCTACAGAATAAAAACACAAACATTCAAGATGAAAATTCCCTGCCATTCAAGGCACGAATTCGCTGTCATTTACGGTATAAAAACAAAATCATTCAAGATGAAATTCGTTGCCATTCAATGAACGAATTCATTGTCATTGATGGTATAAAAACACAAGCATTCAAGGTGAAAATGCGTTGACATTCAAGCCACGAATTCGCTGTCATTTATGGTATAAAAACACAAGCAATCAAAATGAAAATTCGTTGCCATTCAAGGCACGAATTCATTGTCATTTACGGTATAAAAACACAAGCAATCAAGATGAAAATTCGTTGCCATTCAAGGCATGAATCTTCGGTCAAGTTTAATTCTATTAATGCAACAACAAAACTATAATACCATGGTAAAAGGTAATAAATATTTCGGTTCATTATGTTCGCTGGTCATAGCAATTAAAATTTGCAGTCAAGTTTAAGTGGAATAATACAATAGAAATAAACATATATAAGGCCGCTCTCATGCATAGCGTTCCAACAAACATTTACCACCCAACCATAGTATCAAAATCCCAAACACAACTGTTCACAGCCGTCACACGCACTTACCACAGATTATTTAAATTCGCAGTTATATATATATATATATATATATATATAAAGCGCAGAATAATTAACCAATAAAGCTATCATTTAAATATATAAGATGGCAGAGGTCATTTAAAAAACGTAGAGGTCCTTTCATCAAAATGCAAAGATCATTTCATCAAACACAGAGCACATTTCATTAGAAACGCATAGATCATTCATTAAAAATGTAGAGGACATTGCATTAAAAACGGAAAGATCATTCATCAAAACGCAAAGGACATTTCATTAAAAACACAGAGGACATTGCAATAAAAAAACAGATATCATTTCATGAGATGCATAGGACATTTCGTTAAACACGCAGAGGACATTGCATTAAAAACACAGAGATCATTCATCAAAACGCAGAGGACAGTAAGCGGATCGTGGAAGGAAAGGATTTAAACAATCACAGAGTACTGACTCGGAAAAGACGAGAGGCAATCCATCGACCAGAAAAAATCAATAGGGGTAGACAGTTGGGCAAAAACATCCTTCGCTCATCATCCATGCATAGAAAAGCAGGGCGTTAGGATCTATAGGTCTATTAACACCGAAGTGATGACCATCGATCCGGCTCCTGGCCGACTACTCGGGTGTGGACTGATGATCTAGGGATGAGGACGAAGTAAAGAAGAACTCTTCACAATAAATCAGTAAAACCAATAGGACAGTCATGTCATATAGGGATCAAATGCCAAGGGAATCAAGTCAAGCAACAATCTTAAAGCTATGGGGAAATTAAGTTCTCAATTACATCTCTAATTCAAAAACTTTCTTACATAATTAAAAGTACAAAAATGAAAGCACTAGATCAATATTAATCTACCATGCAAAATAAAATCTTGCGTACCGTAGCCCAAGGTGACCGCTTTGAGTCGATATACCATGTGCTTCGTGCAGCTCCCGCTTGCCGACCGTTGTGACTTCACCAGTACCTCTCACCCAATGCTAGGGGTACTCTTCTTCCCCCTTAGCACCCCGAGCTGCAAAATTTAATTACTGCTATTTCTCTCACCCACCTAGAAGCATTCCTAGAATCGCTCCTAGGTGTCCACATATTCCCTTACACATTTTAATGACTTACCCCCTTACTAATTTACTGGTTGAGTTCACTTTAGAAAGTTCTTCAAGGAAAGATTCCTTGCTAAGTTAGTCATTCTTCTTTTTCCTTAAGTTTCCCTTTTTCCCCTTTCTCTTTTTAATTAATAATTTATTTTATTTTATTAGCATAAGTAGCAAAGAAATATTTCCCTTTTGGTTAAAATGTATTCCCCTAAAGTTTTTTTATTTTTAAATTAATTGAATGGATTAGCCCCTTCTTGTCACATGTTTAATGATGATTATTAGTAATATATATATATATATATATATATACCACAAGTATCACTTAGACCTATATTTTATTTTTCTAAGTTGGGCGACATTTTATTCGAGAATTGTTTTTTAAATCTTTCTTATCAGATTATTCATTCTAAGGCCATCTAGTTTTATTCTCTTATTAGTTAACAACACGACGTTCCCTTTAGAACACACTAGGTTCTCCAAGGGTGTCACTCACCTCATTATTTTTCTCTTGCATGACATGTCCTTCATACGCACTACATGCTGCAAGGGTGACACTCGCCTCCTTCCATTTTTCTTGCGTGACGTGCCCCTCAGGATGCACTACGTGCTCCTTTTGTGCCACTCGCCTCTTGACCCACTTGGTAGACATCAAAAACCCCTGGAGTCAATACTCCGTTAGGTGATCTTGTGGGAGACTAAGGACCTCTAAGGAATAAGGCCCCTGCCTTATTGCGTACCCCTTACAATCATCGTGTGAGACTGTCACAGTCGGCCCTAACAACATTGTGGTTTTTATCGAACTAGGTAATCGTTAACGTACAATTCAAGCCATGACGAGAGTACTAGTAGGTTGTGAAAGGGATGTTTTCCACACCTCTCCCTCAATGTCTCTGGTAGTCGTACGTGACCCCTCTACTCCACATGTGAGTTTGGTCAGAAAGCTATTGTCAGCCTGCATCATCAACGAATTATGTCAGAATAAAATCCTTAATCATAACCTCTAATCAGATGCACATATGTCATATATAGAACAATCCAACCCCAATAGTCCACTCCCTGATTCGATCCAGAGTCCATGGGTTTCATCGATGCCTCAACATCCTTAAGCTCCAAATCCTACACACTCAGGAGAACCAATTCAATAGCACCTTCCTAAGTCAATACAAAAAAATATCATATAATCACATCAATAATGTCTCATAGTCATAATCAATGGCCAATAGTATAATAATCTGGATCACTTGCAAGCAAGTGTCCTCAAAGAATAACTTTTCTCAGTGCACGCAAGAGAGAGATGTTATATACACCCCCTCTTGGTCTAACATTTGTCCCAAAGTTTCACAATATATAAGTGCCAAAATCATGTGTATCACAGTGTCATAAGTCTATCTATGAAAAACAAATGGAAACTGTTGGCGCATGTCATATGCGTCCTCCTAGGTAGTCGAGTGTGGACTATAGTGGTCCCAAAGGACCTTGATGTGATTAATTGTTCGATGTCATAACTGTTGAATGCAATGATCCAGGATGTAGATCAGCTCAGCTGTGAGTGTCCCCCTCATTCGATATTTGCAAGGAACTCATGTCAATAACATGTGTAGGATCACTAATATAATGTCTCAAAACAGATACATGAAAAACTTCGAGCATACGCCTCAAAGAATCAGGCAAGGCTAGTCGATAAGCTACAGGCCCCTTCCTCTCCATAATATCGTACGGTCCCACGAACCTAGGGGAGATTTTATCTCCCTTTCCAAACCTGATCAAAATCTTATGTGGTTTTACTTACAAGAATACTCGATCGCCAACTTCGTAACTACGCTTGAAAAGGTGCACGTCGGCATAACTCTTCTGCCGATCCTGTGCTTCTTTGATCGTTTGTGTTATTGTTTATATTTGATATTCCATTTCTTGGATCTCTTATAGTCCCACCAGGACCCTATCCTCAATTCAATCCTAACTCAAAGGCGTCTGACACGGTCGCCCATAAAAGAATTCGAAAGGTGCCATCTTAATGGTGCTTTGGTAACTATTGTTATAAGGGAATTCTACCAGTGGAAAGAATTCTTTCCAACTATTTTGTTGGTCCATCACATACATGCACAACATGTCTTCCAAGATCGGGTATGTTAGTTCTGTCTGCCTGTCAGTCTTCGGGTGATACGCAATACTAAATTTAAGTTGGGTTCCCAAGGCCTCTTGGGAACTAGTCCAAAATCATCTGGTAAACACCGATCCTCGATTTGATATAATCCTATTAGGAACGCCATGCATCCTCACAATCTAACTGATGAAAAATATACCTATGTCAGGTGCCTGATACGTCATATGCACAGGAATAAAATGAGCTCTCTTCGTCAGAGTGTCGACTACCACAAAAATCGAGTTGTGTCTCCATGTCGTCAGTGGCAATCCAACAATGAAATCCATTGAAATAACCTCCCATTTAGATTATGGAATAGCGTTTGGTTGTGGTAATCCTGATGGATGTCTATGTTTAGAATTTACCTACTGACATTCTAGACATCTTCCCACATAGTTAACTATGTCTGCCTTCATTCCTTTCTAAACGAATAAGGGATTAAGGTCCTCCCTCATCTTTGTGAATCCTGGGTGAGCCATGTACACTGTTCTCTGAGACTTGTTTAGGATCAAACTCTTCAACTCATCATTCAGTGGTATGTAAATCTGATTTTTAAACCTCAATAGTCCATTGTCGTCAAACATAAATCCTTCAAATATTGGTACCATCATTGTGTTTTTTCCGATAAAATCCTCGACCTCTTTACAATAGTCATTGTCGCACTGTAAATTTAGAATCTTTTCAGATAGATTCATCTGAAGAGGCAACACCAAAAAGATGTGTGGTATCCAATTCAATGCATGTGTCACTCGGTTCATTTTTCCTTTTATGTAAGTAATCTTGAAGTCATACTCGCTAATGAATTCTAACCAACGTTGTTGTCGCGCGTTCAGGTCGCTTTGTGTAAAGATGTGTTGTAGTGCATAGTGGTCCGTCTTTAGTTCAAATTTTCGTCCAGAAAGCTAGTGTCTCCAAACCTTCAAGTCATATATGATGGCTAACAAATCCAAAACATTTTTCACATACTTCTCCTCATGCCTTCTCAATTTCCTTGACATGTAAGCGATCACTCAACCGTATTACATTAAGACTCCACCTAAGCCTTCCTTGGATGCATCAATGAATACCAATAAGTCCGCATCCATGTCAGGGACCTTTAGTATTGGTGTTGTTGTCAACAACTCCTTGAGCCTCCAAAATGATTCCATGCATTTCTCGGTCCAAACAAGCTTCTTGTTGTTTTGCAATTCCATGATCGGATTTGCTATCTTCGAAAATCCCTCAACGAACACTCGATAGTATCCTGCTAAACCCATGAAGCTACGCACTTCTGGGAAACTCATCGGCGCAAGACATTCCATAATATCCTCTACCTTTGTTGGATCCACGACGATACCTTTGTCAGAGATGACATGCGCTAAGTAGTGAATCTTATATTGATAAAATGAGCATTTGGACAAATTCCCATACAATTTATGCTGTCACAGACATTGTAGTAGCAAGTGCAGGTGCTCTTCATGCTCCTCCGTCATCCAAGAGAAAATCAAAATAAAGTCAATGAATACTTAGAATAAGTTGTCCAATTACTTGTGGAACACCCCGTTCATCAAACTCATGAATACCCTTGGGGAGTTTGTTAGTCCAAACGGTAAAATACTAAACTCATAATGCCCAAAATGCATCTTAAAGGAAGTCTTAGGGATGTCATCATCCTTGATCTGTAACTGGTGATACCTCGATCGTAAATCGATCTCTGAAAACACCGTCATACTCTTCATCTGATTGAACAAATAATCAATCCTTGGCAACATATATTGATTCTTGATCGTTGCCTTGTTCAATTGACGGTAGTCAATGTAGAGTCTCCACGACCCATCCTTATTTTGTATGAAAATAACAGGCGCACCCCATGGTGACACACTCATTTGTATAAGTCCTAGGTCCAGTAGCTCCTTCAGTTGGATTTTCAAGTCCTATAACTCTGGGGTCGTCATCCGATAAGGCGTTCTAGCTATTATTTTAGTCCCTGGTTTTAGGTCTATGGTAAAATCCAATTCCCTCTCTGGCGACATCCCAGGTAACTCCTACAGGAATACGCCTGGAAACTCTCTCACCACAGGAAGGTGTTATAGACCTTCCGCTACTCCCTTCTCCTTTAACGCAAGTATCACATAAAACTTACACCC
The DNA here is from genome assembly GCA_009831015.1 of Picea engelmannii. Taxonomy (NCBI): domain Eukaryota; kingdom Viridiplantae; phylum Streptophyta; class Pinopsida; order Pinales; family Pinaceae; genus Picea; species Picea engelmannii. The sequence continues at coordinate 251,747 of ML787907.1, read as the reverse complement.
CTTGAGCATGCTCTTCCATAGCTGCAAGGAAGAGATGAACCTCAAGGAAACTCCCTCATTCCATCCTACAATCACACTTCTTTGTCCCTCATCATCGACCAAGCTCAATTGTTTTGTCTTATAGTTGAATATCACCTCATGCGATTCCAACCAGTCCATACCGATCACGATGTCATAAGATCCTAATATTGTGACGTATAGGTTGGCCCTAGTAACAAACTCTCCTAGGTTAAGGGTACAGCCCGTAACCTTTCCTCCAACCTTTTGTTTGGCTCTCGAAGCCATCTATACAAATCTAAACTCATTCGATTTGACTACCTTTACCTTATCCTTTTTAGCGTCACACTAGAAATGAAACTCTCCGTAGCACCAAGATCTATCCAAATACTAAGGGTCTGTTCAGAGATGTTACTTGATGTCTCGAGAACAATCGAATGGTGCTCTTCCTGGCAGTTATTCACCACTGCATGAATCTGATGGGCCTTGCCCAAATCTCCCACGGTAGTGGATCCGACTGATATAGATGTTCTAGTCCTCTCCACTAGGTAGTCGTGCTATTAGTGTGGCTCCCCACATGTCCAATACCCCTTCTTCGGTTCAGTACTCCTGGTACATGAAGTATAAGCTGACGTCCCACCGACCTGAAATCCTGGTCTGTTCTACTGAACAGACCTAAACTATTGTTGTTGCGGTCGACGTTGCTACTGATGCTATGGTCCTCGATAAAATATTTGATGCTGAGGTACAAGTCATTGAGGTGTAGTGAAAGTGGATTCCCTCTGGAAGCCACAATGTCGAGGAGTATGTCTGGCTGGTTTCTGATGCTGCAACGCACTGGATGACACCTACCCTATCGACCTCACTGGAGTCCTTCTCTAACCCACACTGATAAGCTCCTCCTCTGCTTTGAGGGCCTTATGGATGACATTATACAAGGTCTGAGGCATCAGAATCCTAAACTTTGCATGTATGTTGACATTAAGGACGAATAAGAACCTATTGACCTTAAGTTTATCAGTATTAAGATACAGATCATACCAAAGAAAATCCATAAAATGGCCTTGTAATTGGGCACCGTACGACTTCCCTGTCGTAAGGTGTTGAACTCGTTGAGTTGACGCTCAATGAATTCCTCTGATAGGTACCTCTCTCAGAACCGTTCCTCGAACAATTCCCATGACACGTCTTCAACCACCATGTTCAACTGTGGTAGGAGTGTCTTCCACCAAATAAGAGAGCTTCCTTTCAGTTAAAATACCGCCAGTCAGACCTTCATGTTGGAGGTATAGTCATGAAGTGAAAATTACATCGCCATATTCTCCAACCATGCCTCCATGGTTGTGTCATCCAGGGCACCAAAGAACTCAAGAAATTTTACCTTCTTGAGTTTGCGGTGAATGCTACCAGTACCAACCAGAGCACACGGTGGACCCTCAGGGGTTTTCGGTGCCCTGGCCTCATCTCTGTCCAAATGACTAATCAGTGCCTCAAACATCCATTGAAAAAGGCCTCATCAGCCCAACCACATCACCCATCACTATCTGCTCCTGCCTGACAACCTGTTCGTCTCTCTGGGTGTTGGACCCCTCAAGCATGGATGCTACTGGAGGTGTCACACCTCCTCTCTTAGCACCCCATCGTCTACCTCTGCGACGTCCTCTAACCATGATAACTTACACGAATACAAGTCAACTTAATTAGCAACATTATAATCAAATATCATATCAACAAAAGTCGTAGTGATCCCAAGTCATGGGTTGAACCCGCTCTGATACGATATGTAACAACCCCATCGTTACGACTACAAGCAAAGAAGAAAGTGCATAATTTTTTATTTTTTTTAAACAGGATGATAACAATGATTATAGCTAAACAACGCATCTGACGGTGAGAACCACACCCATTGAACAAGCAATAGACACCTATGACTCCACGCCCTAGCACAAGAGAAACTAGGCGAAACATGCCTAAAACAACAAGGATAAATGACTACCCACTTGACACAAACATGACCACGCCTAAACACTACGAGACAACATCGCCATCCCGATGCAACGACCTCAACGACCAGTTAACTAGAACCTCGATGGCACGCAACCAAACACATGAAGGCATGCAACCCATGTGCCAATAGTAAACTTACAACGATAAAAAACACTCACATGGAAGACACAGACTCTGACCAAGTTATCATTTGCCTCTATCCAATAGGGCACACCGTGATCCCATCATCAAGATTCATGCCATCCCTAGGTGATAAGTGTGGCGATAACACTGGCACTACCTAACCTATCTATACCAAGGACTCCAGATGAATCCAACTCGCTCGGAGCTGAGTTACTGACAAGAGGACTACACCCACACCCCAAGCAATAGATCAACAAGATGCAAGATGACAACACACGAATTAAAATGCGCAAAATACCAGAGGATTCTTGTTCCCTACAGGGCAACCTAAAGGTGAAATGATTACGACCAACCACCCATTCCATCTCAACTTAAGGAAAAAGGCACATAGTCACCGATTAACCGTTAAACTATAGGTTGTTTTTAGCAATTAAAACTACTAATCCCTCGACCATTACTCTTGCACAATAAATTGAACTATTATTCCAATAAACTATTATGTCTAAGAATCTTATTAATTCAACATTTATAACTTTGTCTAACAAAGGATAGTCCTATTATGTTTAATAAAAATCCAATAAGTATTAAACTTTTACATCATTTAGTATTAGTAAAAAGTGAATATTTTCTAACACCCTCTACTTTTATTTTTTTTAAGTTCAATTCACTTTAAGGATATTTTAGTGAAGGTAATTTAAATATATGTAAAATGTTGGTTAAAAGTTCCCTTATGAAGATGGTTTACGTGGAGTTTGACCACCTTGAACAAAACAATATTATTTCATTGTCTAACAAATATACGCTATTGATATCCAAAAATATAAGCTAAAACTCTGAACCAAAGAGGGGTATCTCTCTCTATTAACCACCGGATATCTCTGTCTATTTAACACATGATAATGCTGTCAAAATATACAGATTCACTATCATCTTATGAATGTTGTCTACTGATAAATCTAATGCTAATGAAGGATAATAATGATTTTAACATTAAAGAAGTAAATGATGATATTGTTGTCTACTTTATAATTCCACCCTTTAGACAACTATATATCGCTCTATGATGGTAAGTTGTAGATCACTATATATAGAATGATTTAAATAAAACTCAGATATAGATATAATCAACGCTGTCAAGATTTTCCTTCCATTCAGAATGAAGGTAATAATGTCTAATTGGCGCAAAGATAAATGCTTTATAAAACATTGTCCACGAGTTATCAATTCGTAGTCAGTAATGGAGCATATGGCTAGCAGAAATATAGATGCAATAGATGAGCAAGAGAAGCTGAAGTTGTTGTCATTACATATAAATAAATAAAATGCAGACAATTGCATGGTAAACACATGGTCAATCACAGGGGAAAAATGCAGCCATTCACAGGGTAAAAGCTCAATAAAACACAACAAACCATTCGTTGTCATCTATAGTATAAAAATGAAATTATTCCAGATGAAAATTTGCTGGCATTCAAGGCATGAATTCTATGTCATTTATAGTATAAAAACAAAACCATTCAATATGAAAATCGTCTCCATTCAAGGCATGAATTCATTGTCATTGACGGTTTAAAAACAAAAGCATTCAAGATGAAAATTCTCTTTCATTGAAGAAACAAATTCCCTGTCATTTACGGTATAAAAACACAAGCAATCAAGATGAAAATTCCTTGCCATTCAAGGCACAAATTCATTGTGATTTACGGTATAAAAAAACAAGTGATCAAGATGAAAATTCTCTTCCATTCAAGGCACAAATTCACTGTCAAGTTTAATTGTATTAATGAAACAACAAAACTATAATACCACGACAAAAGGTAATAAATATTTCGGTCCATTATGTTCGCGGTCATAGAAATTAAATTTTTTTGTCAAGTTTAAGTGGAATAATACAATAGAAATAAACATATATAAGGTCGTTGTCATGCACAATGTTCCACCCAACCATAGTATCACAATCCCAAACGAAGTTGTTCACAGCCGTCACATGCACTTACTTCAGATTATTTAAATTTGTAGTAATATATATATATATATATATATATATATATATATATATATAAAGTGTAGAATAATTAACCAATAAAGTTGTCATTTAAATCTATTAGATGGCATAGTTCATTTAAAAAATGCAAAGGTCTTTTCATCAAAACACACGAATCATTTCATCAAACGCAGATGACATTTCATTAGAAACGCAGAGATCATTCATCAAACACAAAGGACATTTCATTAAAAATGGAGAGGACATTGCATTAAAAACATAGAGATCATTTCATCAAACACAGAGGAAATTTCATTAAAAACACAGAGGACATTGCATTAAAAACGCAGATATCATTCATCAAAACGCAGAGGAAATTTCATTAAAAACAAAGAGGACATTGCATTAAAAACACAGAGATCATTTCATCAAACGTAGAGGACATTTCATTAAAAATGTAGAGGTCATTGAATTAAAAACACAAAGATCATTCATCAAAATGCAGAGGACAATAAGAGGAATGTGGAAGGAAAGGAAAAACAATCCTAGAAGTACTCACTCGCAAAAGATGAAAAGCAATCCATCGACCAGGAACAATCAATAAGGGTAGACAGTTGGGAAAAAACATCTTTCTCTCATCATCCACACATAGAAAAGAAGGGCGTTATGATCTATAGGTCTATTAACACCGAAGTGAAAACCGTCATTCCGGCTCCTGGCCAACTGCTCAGGCATGGACTGATGATGTAAGGATGAGGGTGAACTAAAGCACAACTCTTCACAATAAATCAATAAAACCAATATGACAATCACGTCATATAGGGATCGAATGCCAAGGGAATCAAGTCAAGCAACGAGCTTAAGGCTGTGGGGAAACTAAGTTCTTGATTACATCGCTAAGTCAAACACTTTCTTACATAATTAAAAGTACATAAATTAAATCACTAGATCAATAGTAATCTACCATGCAAAATAAAATCTTGTGTATCGTAGCCGAAGGTGACCGCTCCAAGTCTATGTCCCGCGTGCTTCGTGCAACTTCTGCTTGCTGATCGTTGTGATTTAACCAGTACCTACGAGCCAATTCTAGGGGTACTCTTCTTCCCCCTTATCCCCCCGAGCTGCAAAGGGGCCACACAAACTAAACTAGAGAACAAATAACTCCCAGCTCGCCTCGCAAGGTCGAGCTACCACTCCTCACCAAGCTGGGTATCCCAACTCCCATAAGATAAGTCAGTCAAGTCAAAAATTTTGCAGCGTAACATTACGTATAACAGAAGAGATCCATACTCCTCCTCCTCCATCCTTTATAAAGAGTTTCTAAGAGATTTCTTTTCCAAATTCTCATTTAATTTAATTTCCAATAATTTAATTCATAAAAATTCTACCCATACAGTTGTCACCCATCCCCTTCGTTGCACCAGAAATTGATTTCATTAAGTATTTAATTACTCCTATTTCCCTCACCCACCTAGAAGCATTCCTAGAGTCTCTCCTCGGTGTCCCCATATTCCCTTACACATTCTAATGACTTACCCCCTTACTAATTTACTAGTTGAGTTCAATTTAGAAAGTTCTTAAAGGCAAAATTCCTTGCTAAGTTAGTCATTCTGATTTTTCCTTAAGTTTCCCTTTCTCTTTATGTTCCCCCCTTTTCCCCTTAGTTTCCTAATTCTTTTAAAATTCCCTCTTTCCCTTTTTATCTAAAACACAAATTAACAAGTGTAGGAAATAAACCCTTTTTCCCCTTTCTCTTTTTAATTAATAATATTTTCTTATTATCAGCATAAGTAACAAAGCAATTTTTCCCTTTTGGTTAAAATGTAATCCCCCAAAGTAATTTGATTTTTTTTTTAAATTAATTGAATGGATTACCCCCTTCTTGTCACATGTTTAATTATGATTATTAGTATTATTTATTTATTTTTGTTTTATTTTATATATATATTACCACAAGTATCATTTAGACCTATATTTTATTTTCCTAGGCTCGACAACATTTTATTAGGGAAATTGTTTTTAAATCTTTCTTATCACATTATTCATTCTGAGGCCATCTAGCTTTATTCACTTATTAGTTAACAATGCGACGTGCCCTTCAGGACGCACTAGGTGCTCCAAGTGTGCCACTCACCTCATTCTATTTCCCTTGCGCGACATGCCCTTCAAGACACACTGCATGCTTCAAGGGTGCCACTCGCCTCCTTTTGTTTTTCTTGTGTGATGTGCCCTTCAAGATGCACTACGTTCTCCAAGGGTGCCAATCGCCTCTTGACTGACTTGGTAGACATCAAAAACCCCTAGAGCCAATACTCTGTCAGGTGATCTTGTGGGAGACTAAGGGCCTCTAAGGATTAAGGCCCCTGCCTTATTGCGCGCCCCTTAAAATCATCGTGAGTGATTGTCGCAGTCTTCCCTCACGACATCTTGCATCTTCTCGAACTAGGTAATCATTAACCTATAGTTCAAGGAATGATGGGAGTGATAGTAGGCTATGGCAGGGATGTTGTGCACACCTCTCCCTCAACGTCTCTAGTAGTCATGTGTGACCCCTCTACTCCACATGTGATTCTAGTCGGGGAGCTATCATCAGCCTACATCATCAACGAATCATGTCAGAATAAAATCCATAATCATAACATCTAATCATATGCACATATGTCATATATACAACAATCAAACCCCAATAGTCCACTCCCTCACTCTATCCAAAGTCCAAGGGTTTCATCGATGCCTCAACATCCTCGAGGTCCAAATCTTGCACACTTAGGAGAACCAAGTCAATAACACTTGTCTAATTCAATACAAAAAAATAACATATAATCACATCCATAATGCCTCATAATCATAATCAACAACCAATAGTATAATAATCTGGATCACTTGCAAGCAAGTGTCCTCAAAGAATAAGTTTGCTTAGTGTGTGCAAGAGTGAGATGTTACAACAAAGGCCGAGAACATATTAATAGCACCAAATATCCTTGTGGGGGATAACATTCCTATATACTAAGAGAATCTATGTGATGGTTTGAGGCCTTGTCTATGGTGATTAACATGTAGAATCTTTGTTTTGTACTAAGTCTCTTTTTCTCCTCCCATAGCCATGGTATAGGTTCCATGACCCATTCTTATCATGTAAAGCATAATAATGGTGAAAAAAAAATATGATATTTCCTCAAACATCTTTCCTTATGGGCCTGAAGGGAGTTTAATCAAAAGGCATATGGTATTTAAAAAAAATCCTTTATAGTTCAAGAAAGTGTGTTGATCCAAAAAGAGGCCAAGGATAATGTCCCTCACACAACTTTGCAAAAAGTTCTTATTTGATAGGTAGTTTGTCATTTTTTTGTTGTAAACTTGTAGAATAACCAAGGAAACCTTAATTAATGTTTTGGGCTATTTTAAATTTTAGGATAAAATGTTATGATATTATACCCTCAAGATCACTAAATGTGTATTTAATTTCTTATTTGAAATATTGATACAATATTTTTTTTTCTTTGAAAAAAGTATAGCTCGTATACATTTTGTGCTTAATGTGATGAATTAATTAAAAATAGTAAAAAATAATATAGAATAAAATTACTTAAATTTAGTTTATTAGAATTAATGTTTTTATAATATCATTTTTATATATTCAAATTCATATTTGGGACACTCGGGATCATTTTTTGGAATTGTTGTGGCTTTCCATGGCGCAAAGGTCCTATGATAAGTTGGATACCGAGTCATATTAATATTATCTGTCTAGTTGAAACTTGGGAACATGAGGAGTCTAAGGTCCATAACATAGAACGATTTGTCTTGTGGTCGGCATGAAACAAAAAAACACACCGTAGAGGGATATGAGGCATAGATTGTTATATTAGAAAGAGCATTTCTCCTCACATTCAAATTCATAAGATTGACACTCTCAATCAATACATTTGGATAGAAATTTTAGACACGCATGCTAAGAAGATGTATATGTCCATTTTCTATTTTGCACCTATTAAATCTACTTTTTATAAGAAAAACAATCTAGATAACAATTGTCCCTATAGTAATTTATAACAACATATTTATAGTTTGAAAAATGAAGGTAATATCCTTCTACTAGGAGACTTTAATGCTAGGATTGCAACTAAAAAATATTCTCTTTTAAGTACTGATTCCAACCATAATACATTATGGATAGATGGGGACCTTGTTTTATCTAATATCTACAAAAGAAGCTCTGAAGAACTAATTAATAACTTGTTCGGTACTTAGTTGGTGAAGCACTGCAGCTCTCAAGACCTAATAATTTGCAATGGAGTAATGAAGTGGAAAAAATCCAACCAAATGACTTGTATTCATGGGATAGGTAGTAGTGTTATAGATTATGTGATATCTCATATCCTCATTTCCAACCAAATATAAACTTTTGACCCTTTAAATGACCATGAGCTTCACTCTTATCATAAACCTTTAACCCTAACTCTAAAATTTTCCATCCATAGGAGTGCCATTGAAGAGAATTTGATAATCAAAGGAATTTGTGCTTTGAAAAAAGTAAAGTTGACATTTTATTAAATGATTTAAATAGTAAATTAAATATCCTAACTTATAAGGACAACATTGAAGAACTCTATCATAATTTTACAACTACCCTTTCCACTTTTATTAAGTTCTCTTTCTAGGTGTCCTATAAAAAAAATAATAGAACGACCAACCCTTGGTATGATAAAGAATGAAAAATTGTTGGGAAAGCCATTAGGGATGCTTCTAATGAGCCCTTGAAATTCGATAAGATCAATACATATATATCCCTAATTAAAAGGAAAAAAATGTACTATATCAATAAAAAGAAAGAGAAAATTTTACAACTATATAAGTTGGATCCTAAGAAGTTATGGTGCCAAATTATAAACCACAATAGTAAAGAAAATAATAGGATTCCCTTAAGGGTCAAGAATTCCTACCTTAAAATTATTTACGATTTCTCTAATGCCATGGAAACCATTCCTATTGTCCCTACAAAGGAAGAAGTTTTTTATTTAGATGACATAGAGTTTGTGGTTAAGCAACTTGTAAATGGGAAAGCTAAGGACATTGAAGGCTACCAAGATGAAATTTGTTTAAATCGGAGGGCCTATTCTTATGCCTCACATACACAAGCTCTTCAATTTAGTAGTCAAGCAGGGATTCCCTAAACACTCGACGCAAAGCCTCATTGTTACTATTTTAAAAAATGGGGATAGAAACATTCCCTCTAATTATAAGACCATTATGATTAGCCCAATTTTAGCCAAGATTTATGAAATTATTTTGGAAAAGAAGATTATCATTTGTCTAGAAAGTCACGGTAAAATAGATAAAAGCCATGCCGGGTTTAGGAGATATCATTCAACTATGGACCATATTTTTACCTTTAGGATGATTGTAGAGGAGTTCCGGAATACTAAAACCAATATTTTGTGTTGTTTTGTTGACTTTAGAAAATATTTTGACATGGTTCCTAGGAAAAACCTTTGGAATAGGTTGGAAGAGACAAAAGTTCCTCTCGATTTGAGGGTTGGTACAATAAGGATGTCTCAGAACATTGTTTCTAAGTTTAAAAACACAGAGGGATGGTCAAAAGAGATTAACTGCAATATTGGAGCCAAACAAGGTTGTCCCTTGTCCCATACCCTTTTCTTGGAAAAAGCAGGTTGTTTCTAAGTTAGAAGATTTATTGGAAAAAGCAGGTTGTGTCGGCCCTACTCTCACTCGTATAGTCATCACTATTCTTCTTTATGCTGATGATATCATTCTTATGGCAAAGAGTCCCCATGATATTGAAAACCAAGTAAGAATCGTCAATGACGTTTTCTCCAATATGGGTATGATTGTTAATACTTATAAGACTAAGGTCATGATTATTAAATCCAATAATATCCCTTATGATACCTTTGTATATGACAGTAACAAATTGGAGGAAGTGACTTCATACAAATATCTTGGAATTGGTATTCACGACAAGCTAAATTGGAATTATAGCATTGAAAAAAGGATTATTGGGGGATGGAAAGATTATTATGGGCTTGAAAACAATTGTAAATTGACTGATCTTTAGATTTGGGATAAGAAGAAACTCCTCTTTGAGACTCTTGTTACAAATGTTATTCTTTATGGATGTGAATTGTGGGGCTGTAGTATCTCTCGTGAATCCTAGATAAAGATAGAGGAAATACAAAAAAAAATTATAACCTATAATCTCAAAATTAAAGTAAATATGCCCTATCCCATCCTACTCTTAGAAACAAGACTCTCCCCCATTGAGAGCATCGCTATGACTAGATACCTAATCTATATGAACAAGTTAAACAACATGAAAGACAAGAGGCTTCCTAAAATTTCTTCAAAATCGAGTAATAACCACCATCGACTTAAGGGAGGATGGCATAGATAAACTATTGGGGAATCATGGAAGACACCATTTTGCAGAATAAAGATGCTATTAAAAAAAACCTTCAAATCAAAATTTAAGGAGAAAATGTGGTGTGATAAAGAGTTAAAGAAAAAAAGAAAATTAAGGTATTATAAGGATGCAATCAATACTAATATAGAAGATCAAAATTATGTATCTATTTTTCCAAGTGTAAAGAAAAAAATAAGCATTGTTAAGATAAGAACAAATTATCATGAGCTCCATAGTGAAAGAGGGCTTTGGTCAATTCCTAAAGTGTCATGGGATGAAAGAGTGTGTTACCTTTGTGACACTAAAAAGGTTGAAGATGAAAATAATTTTTTCTTAGATTGTCCATCCTATATCCATATTAGATCTCATTTTCAAAATATTTGTCACTACCAACCTTCCTAACCTCTTAACTCAACAAAAGTATGGTGAACTTGGAAAGCTTCTCTTAATGATTTTCGAGCACAAAAACAAAATTCTAAAGAAACAAAAGTAATCACTTACCGTCTTAAGGTACGATAGACCAATTTGATCGTAATAGGTTAGTGGACGTTAATCATCATCACCATCATTAAAATATTATTTAATACACATTAAAATTTTTATTTTATTTTATTTTTTATATTATTACACTATAAAAATAGAACTAAAAAGACTTATTAAATTTATCCTCTTTTTAAATTCAATTAATAACTATGTATCTGACAACTATCATATGTATTTTCGATATTAAAAAAGATATGAATGAGATGATTTTATGAACTCAGATCAACAATTATATTTTTGGCAATTTGAATCAAACACCAATGCTAAGAAGATGTATATGGAAATTTTCTATTGTGCACCTATTAAATCTAATTTTTATAAGAAAAACAATCTAGATAAAAATTGTCCCTATAATACTTTAGAACAAGATATTTATAGTTTGAAAAATGAAGGTAATATCCTCCTACTAGGAGACTTTAATTCTAGGACTGCAACTAAACAAACTACTCTTTTAAATAGTGATTCCAACCATAATATTTTATGGCTAGAGGAGGACTTGGTTTTATCTAATAGCTACAAAATAATCTCTAAAGACCTAATTAATAATTTGTTTGGTAAAGAGTTGTTCAAGCTCTGCATCTCTCAAGACCTAATAATTTGCAATGGAGTAATGAAGTGGCCAAAATCCAACTAGATGAATTGTATTCATGGGCTAGGTAGTAGTGTTCAAGATTATGTGATATCTAATATCCCCATTTCCAACCAAATAAAAAATTTTGACCTTTTAAATGACCATGAGCCTCAATCTCATCATAAAAATTTAACCCTAACTCTAAAATTTTCCATGCATAGGAGCACCATTGAAGAGAGTTATGATAATCAAAGGAATTTGTGCCTTGAAAAAAGTAAATTTGACATCTTATTAAAGGATTTAAATAGTAAATTAAATATCCTAACTTAGAAGGACAAGATTGAATAACTCTATCATAATTTTACAACTACCCTTTCCACTTCTATTAACAAGTTCTCTTTCAAGGTGTCCTACAAAAATAATAATAGAACGACCAACCCTTGGTGTGATAGAGAATGTAAAATTGCTAGGAAATCCATTAGGGATGCTTCTAATGAATCCTTAAAAGTCGATCAGATCAATATGTAGAAAACCCTAATTAAAAGGAAAAAAAAGGTACTATATCAATAAAATGCAAGAGAAACTTTCACAACTATACAAGATGGATCCTAAGAAGTTATGGAGTAAAATTCTAAAACGCAATACTAAATAAAATAATAGGATTCCCTTAAGGGACTAGAATTCCTACCCTAAAAGCCTTTATGAGTTCCCTAATGCCATGGACACCATTCCTATTGTCCCTACAAAGGAAGATTTTTTTTTTTTAGATGACATAGAGTTCGCGGTTAAGTGACTTTCAAATGGGAAATTTAAGGACATTAAAGGCTACCAAGATGAAGTTTTTAAAATCAGAGGGCCTATCCTTATCCTTCACATACACAAGCTCTTCAATTTTGTACTCAAGAAGGGCTTCCATGGATGCAAAGCCTCATTTTTCCTATTTTTAAAAATGGGGATAGAAACATTCCCTCTAATTATAGGACCATTATGATTAGCCTGACTTTGCCAAGATTTATGGAATTATTTTGCAAAAAAAGATTATCCTTTGGCGCAAAATTCACGGTGAAAGAGCTGAAGTCCAGGTTGGGCTTAGGAGATATCATTGAACTGTGAACCATATTGTTACCTTTAGGATCACTACAACGGAGTTCTGCAATATTAAAACCATTCTTTTTTTTGTTTTGTTGATTTTAGAAAAACTTTTAACATGGTTCCTAGGAAAAACCTTGGAACAGGTTGGAACATATAAAATTTCCTCTTGAGTTGAGGGTTGCTACAATAAGGATGTATGAGAACATTATTGCTAAGTTTAAAAACATTGAGGGCTAGTCAAAAGAGATTAACTACAATATCAGAGTCAAACAAGATTATCCCTTGACCCCTACCCTTTTTGGCATATACATTGACAAGTTAAAATATTTCTTTGAAAAAATAGGTTTCTTCGCCCCTACTCTCACTGGTATATTCATCAATCTTCTTCTTTATGCCGATGATATCATTCTTATGGAAAGGAGTCCCCATGATCTTGAAAACCAACTAAGAATCCTCAAGGGATTTTGCTCCAATATGGGTATGATTGTTAATACTGATAAGACTAAGGTCATGATTATTAAATCAAATAATATCCCTTATGATACCTTTGTATATGACAAAAACAACTTGGAGGAAGTGACTTCATAAAAATATATTGGAATTGATATTCACCACACGCTCAATTAGAATTATAGCATTGAAAAAATGATTATTGGGGGATGGAAAGCTTATTATGGGATTGAAAAGAATTGTAAATCAATTGATCTTTGGAGTTGGGATAAGAAGAAACTCATATTTGAGACTCTTGTTACACATGATATTCCTTATGGATGTGAAGTATGGGGTTGTAATATCTCTCGTGAATCTGGGATAAATATAGAGAAAATTAAAAATAATTTTATAACCTATAATTTCAAAATTAAAGGAAATACACGATATCTCATCCTTCTTTTAGAAACAAGCCTCTCCCCCATTGAGAACATGGATATGACTAGATACCTAATGTATAAGAACAAGTTAAACAACATGGAAGACAAGCGGCTTCCTAAAATTGCTTCAAAATCGAGTTATAACCACCATCAACTCAAGCGAGGATGACATAGATAAACTATTGGGGAATCATGGAAGACACCATTTTGCAGAATAAAGATACTATTAAAAGAAACGTCAAATCAAAATTTAAGGAGAAAATGTGGTGGGATAAAGGGTTAGAGGAATAAAGAAAATTAAGGTATTATAAGGATGTAATCAATGCTAATCTAGAAGATCAAAATTATCTATTTGTTTTGTGAAGTGTAAAGAAAAAAACAAACATTGTTAAGATAAGAACAAATTCTCACGAGCTCCATAGTGAAACTGGGCTTTGGTCAATCCCTAAAGGGCCATGGAATGAAAGAGTGTGTCACCTTTTTAACACTAAGAAGGTTGAAGATGAAAAGCACTTTCTCTTAGATTGTCCATCCTATATCCATATTAGATCTCATTTTCAAAAGTTTTGTCACATTACCAAACTTCCTAACCTCTTAACTCAACAAAGTTATGGTGATTAGTGGACGTTAATCATCATCATCCTCATTAAAATATTGTTTAAACATATTAAATATATTATTTTATTTTATTTTTTATATTATCACTCTATAAATATCTATGTTGCACGAGGAACATATCAAAATTACTAATTTAATTTGTATTAATAATTATATGAATATATTTACCACAATATTGAAAGTTTAACATCCATAAAGAGTTTAAACAAAATTGAAAATACATATACAAAGTTTTAACATCTTTTAAAAATTCAACTTTACATATATAAACTTCAAACATCTTTGTAAATTAGAAACAGTATTATTGTTATGATTGGAAAAAGCTAAATAGTGATACTCTTGTAATTTGGAAGTACAATAAAAATCAATGATATGATTGGTTGATAGAAACAACAAACTGGAGCAAATGCTTGCCATGGATAGGGTATTGATTTATTTTACTTTCATGTTTAGTCCGGGCTTGAAGAAAAACACACATGCATTCAAAAATTTTCATATCCACAACTATAAAGTGAGTAGTATTAATTTTTTACTTAATAATATTTAGTATAGTTTAGTCTTGCATTTATAGTTATATTTTAAATAAATATAGTGAAAATATTTGTAGTAAATTATGTATTTGTAATAATGGAATAAAAATATTTACATTTTAATTTAATAAAATTTTAATTTAAAGCTTTTTATTTGGGAAACTAGTTCCCAAGCTCCCATTTTTTTTATGTTGAAGCTCCCCAAAAACTCCCAAAAAACAGGGATAATTTTAAGGATGGAAATTTCTATTAAAATGTAGAAACCTAAGCTAACCTTACTGGTCCTTAATATGTACGGATACTTTTTTAAAAATATTCAAATTTCTAAAGATTTTATATAGTTTCTATAAAATTTTGGCTATTTTTAAGGTAAAATAATTTTATTCTATAGAATTTGGGCAAACTGTTTTTAGAAAAAATGAAGATTGGCCAATCTTTTTTTGGGGAAAACCATGGAAAATTAGTCCATTTACGAAATTTAGCCCTTAAAATAATCTATGTCAAAAGGCTCTCAAGTTCCCAAAACAGTTCCCAACCAATTAAAGACTTTCCCTACTAATTCTCAATCTCCCTTGAGGAAGGAATTTTAAAGATGTTGGAAATAGTAGAAACTATTAAGTTGCAACTATGATAAAAATCGAACTAAAAAGACTTATTAAATTTATCTGCTTGTTTAATTTAATTTATGATAAAAATCGAATTAAAAAGACTTATTAAATTTATCTGCTTGTTAAATTTAATTAATAAATATATATCTGACAACTATCTATGTCTGTTCGATGTTAAAAAAAATATGAATCCGACGATTTTATGAAGTCAGATCAGCAATTATATTTTTGGCAAAAAAAAATACTGGTGTCTGCAAACAAAAACCTAATGCTCCTGCTGTGTGCATTTATTAGTTACGGTGTAGGCAAGAGCAAACTAGTTGAACCCAGGAATCCAAATATCTTCTCAATTGCAAGATCAAAATCATCTCTCAGACGTGAATCACCTCCTACTCGCAGTTTCCAATAGTAGCGACATTTTGTCTTCTCTTTTTTCTTTTTCGGTGGTCATGTTAGAATCTGGTCTACCTGGAATCTCTCTTTTGGGGTAGAATATTTTGCTCCGGATCATCTTTCTCCTAATGATAATATTGTTAATCCTCCAGTTTCACTTTCAGTTTGGCCCACAGTACCATGTCCATGATAACCGCTATACTGAAATTAGTAAGACGAATTAAGAACGAATCAGAATAAGAACTTGTTCATTCTGCAGATACAAGTATGTGACGGCAGCTTGATCTTTCGTTTCACGGTAATGGTTGTCTGCTACCATTTCCCGCCGTATATCTTCACATTAACATGATTACGTGTTTGTGTAAAATCTGTGGTTGTGTGTAATATACATAAATACTAGCACAGCCACATAATTGTAGCTGATCAACGCAGAAAGGTTGATAAGATGACAAAAAGGTTGATAAGATGAAAAGAATTTTTAAAAGAATATATTAAATTTTATTATTGATTAACAAATAAACTGTTGAGTTTCATTTATCTGGTGTTAATATTTTAGTTTTTGTTAATCAATTATGTGGCAATCAGTTAGTTATCAAAGTAATTTTTAAATATGATTTGGTAAATGTAAAAAAGTAAACACATAAACGGATGTCTTTATAATAGCTAGGAAGTTAATGATTGAAATCACAGCCATTTATTTTGTGTGACTACTAAAAATATTCCAGCCATATTTAATCCTGTCCATAGAAAACTTATTGAGCACTAAACCCTTATTAAATCTGCCCATTGTCAATAGGTGTACGCCTTTCAAGTAATTATTAATAAAAAAAAATAGAATAAAACTATAAAAATATTAAACAAATTTCTATATATAAGTTTTCTCGAGTAAAAGGTTGAATTGAAATTGGAAGTTTTAAGTTTTGTAAATATTATTTGTTGAAATGGTCTGTTTTGATTCTGGAGTATGATCGATTGGCTAACTCTAAAAACCAAAATCATTTGTAGAAATAGTATTTTTTTTTATTCTGGGGTATGATCGATTGGCTAACTCTAATATCCAAAATCATCTAACAAAGGAACTTAATATCTTTTTCCTACTTCCATATTGTAACCTTTTCCCTACTTCAAAAATGTATATAAAACATTATGTTAGCTTCTAAAGGGCTGTTGCGATTTGCTAAATGTTGCATCTCAATTTATTTCGATCTTTTAATGTTTAAAATCCAAAGTTAAAACTGAATCTATACTAATATGTTAATCGTGTTCCCAATAGAGATGAAAAATCCTTACTTTTAGTAGTAATGGTTGTAGAGCTCTTAGAGCGGCCAGAGCACTAATCCTAAACCTAAACCTATGCTAATATGCTAATTTCCCAATAGTGATGAAAAATCCGTCAAGTTCTTACAGCTGCCAAAGTACATTGCTATTTGAAAGAGTCAACACTAACCAGCAACGCCAAGGTGAGAATTGCAACGCATCTAAGCTGGTTCGCCATAATATCTAAAGTTATTTTCAAACTCGCCTGTCTAGCCGTGGGCAGAGCCATGGAAGAGAGTAAATTCAAATGGCAAAGGAGCATTGTAATGTGGATGTCTGTCAAATTTTGCGTCAGCCTATTAGCCAACACATCTAAGCTGGTTCGCCATGATATCTAAAGTTATTTTCAAACTCATGTTTAGCGGTGGTGAGAGCCATCGGAGAGAGTCAATTTAAATGGCAAAATAGCACTGTATTGTGGACGCCTGTCAATTTTTTAGCCATGGCGTATCTATCCACATATGAGGTAAGATATTGTTGTCTCCTCCATGGCGTCAAAAATCTTTCTAAATACGAAGAGAGTTCAAAAGCGTTAGTATTTCCTTTCACCTTCTTCCATTAATAATGAGTGTGCTCCCAATTTCGAGGGCTGCACCGCTGTGTAAACGCCATTTTACATGTCATCGAAGGGCATTGAGGTGCCGCAAGTGGAAACAAAAGGCCTGTTGCTGATAAATTATCCACGATGTAATTTTTATATATGTTAAAGTTAAGTTTCTTTAACAAACACGTAAGCTGTCCAATACAAGCATATGAAGCAATTTTTATATGTTAACGTTAAGTTGCACTCATTAAGATTTCCTTTGTAATTTCTTCAACCATTTACTGATAAAAACTATAAATCGTCCAATACAAGCCCACCAAATAATTTTTATATATTGGTTTCCTTTCTGACCTTTTAGCTTTTGCATTTTAAAGTGTTACAAAATGCATATATACCAGTAAACTAATTTTGCTAAGTCATGTAAGCATTAGCTTTTGTTTAATGCGATAAAATATATGTAAATGTTGTGCAGTGTGAGTCACTCTCGTAAGCGTTGTATGAGATGGACGATACGCCTAACGAAATGGAACGAAATGGAAGATACTCGTGGTATGAGATGGACGTTTAGCTCATAGATTGTTGGATTTTTTCATTTCTGAAAATGACTTTCATCTAAGGTGACTTGTTCATACTTAAGTTAGAGTTGCTCCATTTGAAAAATATCAATTTATACTTTTGGGATAAGAAAGTCGGATTAGCTTCGCAATATCATATATTACCTATAGTATTGAGATCTATTAATAGAGCGCAAATCCATTCTTCAATATAAATTCATTCAACCGTGCTATATTTCTCTATCAACTGTCATATAGAACAACGATATATCTGTCAAAAATATATTGAAACTATCTCTTGCAACCATATATTGAGTAGGTCTATCATCCATGGAGAGGGTGTCCTCCATCTAAGATTTAAAGAGTTTGGGTTTTTCATGGCTACCTCTATATATTAGAAGCACAATTCCTTTCTATCTTTTTTTTTTCTTTTCATTTTTTATTTTGAAGTTTTATTCCAATGAGAATTTACAATAAAGACAAGACGTGCAAACTAACCATAGAGAGCCCTTGTGAGTATTTTGACACAAAAATTTACACTATTATAAACATAGAAAAAGGATTAAAAAAAATGATTATAAGAACAAAAGGAAGTGTTAACATAGAAAAAGGATTAAAAAAAATGATTATAAGAACAAAAGGAAGTGTTGAGATCAATATCAAAAATCAAAACTTTCACTGAGATTGTACAAACAAATCTTCAATTAAAACTAGCATAAATGAATGCAAAATTAAACCACTACTCTAGTAATAATACAATTACTATTCACCTCAAAATTAAATAAAGTGATGATACAATTTTCATTGTCGATCTTGAATCCAAATAATCACATTTGACTAATAAAGTAATAAATGAACAAACTTTTCAAAGTGTGGTATGGATATCAAAAAAAAAGGTTTAAAGGGTGAGTGTAAGATAATGATGGTCTCTCATGAAGCATTAGTGACAATTTAAACATGGAAAAAGATCAATCTATCAACTTGGAGGGATGATTTGAGGTATTTTAATAATCAATTATAATATGGTGTGAGAGAATGAAATGTAGAAAATCAAATTAGATTATAAGATGTATAAGTTTTATTTATGGAAATTTTCTATAGTTATATGTAATTCAATCTTTTTCTAATAATGATATGTTATTTTCCTAAAAAATATAATGCATATGTTCTTTGTGTTGAATACCTAAAAGACAAAATTTCTTTAAAAAAAATTGTACACTTGTAGAGAACACATTGTTCTTGTGCAAAATGTTTTTTCAAAAATTTTGATGTTAAATTTATAAAAACATAAAATAAAATTATGAAAATCACTATATCTCTAAACTTACTACATTTATGCATTAGTGTATGGATTTAGGGTCTTATTATAATCACAATTTTTAATTTATTTATTGCATATTTACATCTATACTAGTGTAGAACATAAGTTTTTCCTCCCTTGGGCACAATATAGGTGCTAAGGCCAAATTCTATTGTGAAAAACATACTAATGGTGCCAAAGATCTCCCATAGTGGAAAAATATTGCCTAAAATGATCTTATGTAGTTGTTCAAAGACTACTACATAAAGCTTGATCTTTTCAAGCTTCAATCCGAGCCTTAACACCTTATGTTCCTTCCTTAACCCTTTTCAAGGCCCTCGGTGCATTATGTGGTGTGAAAAACCTCCTAATGGAAATGGGTTCCCAGCTAGAGGCATTGTGACCCAACTGTGGTGCTTGGAACCTACGAATGGTGTCCATATCCCACCTAGAGGTCATATATCCTTAGAAAGGACTTGTGTGGTGGAAAGAGGCGTTGTTAATAGTTGTGAGATCAAGAATATAATTTTATGCTTTGACCTACTTGTTTTTCTTTCTCAAGCATGGTAGGGGTATTGAGATCGATTATTATTAAGTAAAACATTCTAATGGTGCCCATCTTCTGAGTTAGAATAATTATTCATGGCCATTGAGAATGAGAAAAATCCATTAGGCCATAAGGATGTCGTTTTCCTCCTCCAATCATGGTACATGTTCTAACTCCCCCATATTTTTTGTGAAAAAATTCTTAATGCCATCAATATCATGCCTAGAGTCCATATATCTCTTAGAGAGGATATATGTGGTTGTTCAAGAACTTGTTCATGGTCATTGAGTGTGAGAAGATCCATTTTAAGCATAATGTTATTTTCATTCCATATTTATTGTATAGAACCTGAGACCCATTTTTGTTGTCAAAAACATATTAATGGTATCAAAGATCCACCAAAAAATCCAAAGATATCCTACATAAATCTTATGTGCTTGTTCAAGGACTAGTCCATGAAGCTTGATCCTAAGAATATTCAAATAGGTTATTATCACCTTTTGTTACTTCCATGACCTTTTTGAAAGCCCATAGTGCATTATTTGGCACGCATAAACTACACATGGCCTTGAGTTCGAACTAGGAAGCCCTGATTCCCAATTGTGGTGCTCAAAACCAGTGAATGGAACCTGTATCCTACTTAGAGGATGTTGATCCCTTAAAGAGGATATGCGTTGTGGTTTGATGCATTTTTCATGGAAATCAATCTTAGGATTATATTATTTAGGACCCAAGGTCCTTGTTTTCCTTCTGTGAACATGGTAGGGCTCTTGAGATCCATTTGTATTTGGAAAAATATAACAAATTTCTCATATTCCTAGGACCTAAGACCCATTTTTGTTTTCAAAAACATATTAATGGTACCAAATATCCCCCCAAGAATCCAAATAAATCATATAGAAGTCTTGTGTGCTTGTTCAAGGACTAGTACATGAATCTTGATCCTAAGAATATTCAAATAGGGAATTATCACCTTATGTTCCTTCCCTAACATTTTAGAAGGTCCATAGTGCATTATGTGGTCAAAATAAACTACTAATGGCCTTGATTTCGAACTAGGAGGCCTTGATACCCAATTGCGGTGCTCAAAACTAGTGAATGGCAACCATATCCTACTTGGAGGATGTTGATCCCTTAAAGAGGATATGTGTTGTAGTTTTATGCATTGTTTATGGACATCAATCTTAGGAATATTTTATTTAGGACCCAAAGTCATTGTTTTCCTCCCCTAATCATATTAGGGCTCTTGAGATCCATTTGTGTTGTGAAAAACATAGTAATGTTTATCATATTCCTAGTCAAAGGCCTTATTCATGGAAAATGAGCCTCATAAAACTTTGTTTATGTACTATGGACCTCGTTTTCCTCCCTTGGCCATGGTACATTCCATAAATCCCATATTGTTTGTGGAAAAAAATCATTGTTCTTGTATCCCACTCAAAGGCCATATACCCCTTAGAGAGGATATTTGTCACGGTATAGGTCTTGGGATCCATTTTCACTCTCTTGGATGTGGTATAGGCCCTAAGACAAAGTTTTGTTTTGAGAAGGAAACTAATGGTGCCAAATATCCCCTACGAAGGACCAAAACATATTAATAACATCAAATATCCTCTCAGGGGCTAACGTCCCTATATACTAAGAGAATCTATGTGGTGGTTTGACGCCTTGTCTATGATGATTAACTTGTAGAAGCTTCATTTTGGAACAAGTCCACTTTTATCCTCCCATAGCCATGGTATAGGTCCCATAACCCACTATTATTGTGTAGATCATAATAATGGTTTAAAAAGGTCCCTTAGAGAGGATTTGTGTGGTGGATGAGGATTTTTTCATCACGATTGAACTCAAGAAGAATTTGTTTAGGTACTAAGGAATTATTTTCCTCTCTTGACCATGGTATGGGTATTGAAACCCATTCTTAATGTAAAAAATATAATAACAGTTCTGATATTCCCACTCATAGGCATTGGTCATGTCCATAGAGAAAAAAAAATATCCACTTAGCGTATGTTTTAGACCTTTCTAGTATAGAAATGCACACATAGATTCTTTATAAAATAGAAAGAAAACGTAGAATTCACATAGTACTCATGAATTTACCATAGAAACCCTTAATCCAAAAAAAGAAATATTTAGATCACCTATAGATCTATTGTATTAACTTTACCATTTACATATATTAAAATATATATGATTCTACAACATCCAAAACCTTAATTAATTGACCTGAATTAGATTACAACGTTAATTTATTAATCATAAAGAGAAAACAATGAGTGAGAAAATTGTGTGCCAAACCACCCAAAATGGACCAAACAAATTATCAATATTACTTTTTACAAGGGCTTCACCCTCAAACCCTCAGGGAAGGGTGGCTTCCAAAACCCCCTATGAAACCTTTTTATTGTGCGGGTTTTTAACCCCCCTGTGACCCCCACTGCACCCAACATATATACATCTTGCATGGGGTTAATTGTGCAAATAATATAAGACATACCTAACATTGTCCCAAATTTTGCTTTGTTTTCATAGAGGGAGGGTTGACGATGACTTGATAAAAAATTCTAGGAAACAACGAGCATTGCTTCTCTACATGAGGATAAATTATCAATGGTTACAAACTTTGTCAATTACTATACACTATTCTTCAAATTGTACACATTCACTAGAAAATCCTTCTTGTCTTCAACAATGTCTATCAAAAAGTGGTACTGGACATCAATGTGATTTGTCTTAGAATGATAAATCGATTTCTTTGCAAGAAATATTTCACTCTAACTATCACATTCTCCCCTTACAAATTGTTGTACAAACCCAATACCTCAATCAAACATCTATAACCATACAACTTATTTATTCACATGAGTAGTTTCCATTTATTTAGATTCTATAGTTTAGAGTGCCACTTTCGGTTGTCTCTTACTCATCCAACTAGTTTCTCCTCAAAATAGGTTGAACACATAAGCACTTATAGATCTTATACAATCTATATCTCCAACCCATTCTGTGTCAACAAATCCAAGTATGTCCAATACTCTATTTTCACCAGGTCTTCCTTATTAGCAAATTCCATAATTTCTAATTCCACACAAATACCTGAAAACCCTCTTTATAGATATACAATGCTCCTTCCCTGGTTTTGACATACATTTTCTTAAAAATCCCACTGACTATGAAATGTCCAATCTATTATAGACCATTGCATACATCAAAAGACCAAAAACACTATCATAAGGAACACCAAACATGTCCTCTTCATCTTCTTATGCCTTGGGTCACTGATATACAAATAAATTTACACCTATAATATTAGGTACCTTCACTAGTTTACATTCCTACATATTAAACCTCTACAATATTGTCTTAACATGTTTCCTCTTGTTCAACTAGATCTTTTTTTTTCTCGATCTCTTTTAATTTCCATTCCCAAAATACAATTTGTAGCACAAAGACATTTCCTATCAAACTTTTAAGAAAATTGATTTTTTACGTCCTTGATGATTTCCTTGTTGTTTCAATTAACAAGATACCATAAACATACAATACCACATAAACCAAATTATCTACAACTAATTTGAAATACACACATTGATCAAATTTTCTCCTGGTGAAACCAAGTCCCAAAATATAACTATCAAATTTTCGATACCACATCCTTGAAGATTTCTTTAACCCATATCGGGACTTTTTCATCCTGCAAACCAACTCTTTCTTACACTTCACCACAAAAACTTCTAGTTGTTTCATTTTGATTTCTTCCTGAATATTCGCATGTAGCAATGTTGTGGTTACGTAAATATGTTCTAGTTTAAGATCAAAAGAAGAAACAATAGAGAAAATAAATCTAGTAGAGGTCGCTTTAGCAAAAAGATAAAAATGTCACTAGAATCAATTCCCTCTTCCTGGAAATATCCCTTTGCTACTAGTTGAGATTTATACTTATCCACTTTACCTTATACATTCAACTTCTTCTTAAACACACATTAGCTACCAACGGTTTTTCTTCGAGTCAACAACTTAACTATATCAAAATCCTCATCTTTATTCAAGACTACTATTTTCTTAAACATATCCTTCTTCGGGAGTTTACCATCCTATAAATCCACTACCTTCCTAATATTTCTGGGGATCATCATTCCTGAGAAAAACTTTAATGGAAACTAAGAGGAGTATACTTCTTCGGTTGTCTTCTTTCCATGGCCAATATCGTCAATATTGGAGTATCAGGTTCTTCTTTAATTCATGTTCTTCTATTGAGTCATATTCTTAACCCTCCAACTCAACCTCTATTGTCTCTGGCTCTTTTTCTTTTGGTGGGACATCTTACTTGGGAACATCATTAACCCCTCTTTATTTCGGTCGTTATGTTTTCCAGGGATACAAGAATCACATTGCTTCAATTTCCTAAGAATCGTAGATAAACTTGAAATGCCATTATTCTTCAACTTGAAACTTGAAACTTGAAACTTGAAACAACATAGCAGGCAAACTTGAAAATTGAATGATACTTACGTTAGAGGCTCTCCATATGAAAAATATCAATGTATACTTAAACACAAAAGTTGGATCCACTTCACAATATCATATATTATCTATGGTATTGAGATCTATTAACATTATATATTAATGGAGGACAAATCAATTGTTCAATGCAAATTTATTCAACCAGACTATGTTTCTCTATCAACTATCATAAACAACTTTCTATATGCAACAAAACTATGAAAGTGGAACTATGTCTTGCAAAAATATATTGTCTAGTAGGTATATCATCCTTGGAGAGGGTGTTCTTGCACTAAGATTTAAAGAATTGTTGTTTTTTCACGGCTACCTCTTTATACTAGGAGCACAATTCCTTTTTATTGCTCTTTTCCACTTTTTGTTCTTTTCTTTTAATTTTTAATTTTCAAGTTTTATCACGATGAAATTTAAAATAAACTAGAACTAGAACCCTAGAGAAGACATGCAAACTAACCCTATAAAGTCCTTGTGAGTGTATTGATCCAAAGATTAACACAATCATAAAATAAAGAACCCTAGAAAAGACATGCAAACTAACCCTATAAAGTCCTTGTGAGTGTATTGATCCAAATATTAACACAATCATAAACATATAAAGCACAATAAGAAGAAATGATAAAAGAATAAAAGGACGTGTTGATGTCAATATCGAAAATCAAAACTTTCATGCAGATTGTACACACAAAACTTCAATTAAAACTATCATAAATGAATTCAAAATTAAACCACTACTCTAGTCATGATACAACTTCTATTCACCTCAAAATTAAATAAAGTGATGACACAATTTATTCATTTGAAGAAAAATAATGTCATTTGACTAATAAGGGAATAAATGAACAAAGTTTTCAAAGTTGGGCATGGATACCAAAAAAAAGGTTTAAAAGGTGAGTGTAAGATAATGATGGTTTCTCATTAAGTATTAGTGGGAATGTAAATATGGAAAAAAATAAATGTATCAACTTGGAGGGATGATTTGA
>ML787907.1:132180-226175 GCA_009831015.1 Picea engelmannii | reverse complement strand
AATATATTGTCTAGTAGGTATATCATCCTTGGAGAGGGTGTTCTTGCACTAAGATTTAAAGAATTGTTGTTTTTTCACGGCTACCTCTTTATACTAGGAGCACAATTCCTTTTTATTGCTCTTTTCCACTTTTTGTTCTTTTCTTTTAATTTTTAATTTTCAAGTTTTATCACGATGAAATTTAAAATAAACTAGAACTAGAACCCTAGAGAAGACATGCAAACTAACCCTATAAAGTCCTTGTGAGTGTATTGATCCAAAGATTAACACAATCATAAAATAAAGAACCCTAGAAAAGACATGCAAACTAACCCTATAAAGTCCTTGTGAGTGTATTGATCCAAATATTAACACAATCATAAACATATAAAGCACAATAAGAAGAAATGATAAAAGAATAAAAGGACGTGTTGATGTCAATATCGAAAATCAAAACTTTCATGCAGATTGTACACACAAAACTTCAATTAAAACTATCATAAATGAATTCAAAATTAAACCACTACTCTAGTCATGATACAACTTCTATTCACCTCAAAATTAAATAAAGTGATGACACAATTTATTCATTTGAAGAAAAATAATGTCATTTGACTAATAAGGGAATAAATGAACAAAGTTTTCAAAGTTGGGCATGGATACCAAAAAAAAGGTTTAAAAGGTGAGTGTAAGATAATGATGGTTTCTCATTAAGTATTAGTGGGAATGTAAATATGGAAAAAAATAAATGTATCAACTTGGAGGGATGATTTGAGGTGCTTTCACAATCAATTTTAATATGGTGTAAGAAAATGAAATGTAGGAAATCAAATTAGATTATGAGATGTATATGTTTTATTTGTGGAAATTTTCTATAACTATGTGAAATTCAAGATTTTTCTAATAATGATATGTTATTTTTCCTAAAAAATATAATGCATATATTCCTTTTAGTGCAAGTGTTGAATACATAAAAGATGAAATTTCCTTAAAAGAAATTTTACACTTGTAGAGAACACACTGTTCTTGTGCACTACTATTTTTTCAAAATTTTTAATGTGAAATTTATAAAAACACAAAATAAAATTATGAATATCACTATATCTCTAAACTTATCACATTTATGAATTAGTGTAGGGTTTGAGGGTCTTATCATAATCACACATTTTAATTTATTTATTGTATATTTACATATTTATACTAATGGAGAACATAAAGTTTTTCTTACGGTAGAAAAAAAAAAACATGTTTATTTTAAGATTCCAATAATAAAAATTTAAATTAAAAATAGTAAACAATAGTCAATCTATCTATGTGTATAGTTTCAATGGTGATGGATTTGTCTAGCTTATTTAGACATCACAACTATGATGAATTTGTATAGCTTATTTAAAAATATGATTCGGCATTACAAAAAACACATAAAAAATGGATACATTGATACATTGAGAGGCACTAAAAAAAACAAAAGAAACTTTCACTATAAATTTAAAAACAAATACTGCGAACATGTCATTTTACTCACAACCCTAACACCTTTGGTTGAATATGATCAAATCCTATAGTTGAGCACTCATGTGTTGTGTTATATTACACTATGTCTCTCTATCTCTTTTTTCCTCCTTAAATCTTATCTAACTCTCCTTAAATCAATATGATTAAATTGATCGTGTTCATGTTGTTTAAGAGATACTATAGTTAAACAAGAAAATTGAATCATCGAATAATAATAGTGAGAAGCAAACCACAAGAGGTTTGATTTTAGTTCATCGTATTTGATCTAATACCGTTCGGGTGATCTATTTTCTTCTATATGAAGATCCATCAATTATTAATAAGTTTTAACAAAAAGTGGAATGCTCTTCATTAAGAAGGATACGTTAACTAATCATAGACTTGACAAGAAGGGTAAGTCCTTAAGATACGTTAACTAATCATAGACTTGACAAGAAGAAGGGTAAGTCCTTTATACACATAGTATCACTTATAATATATTTGAATTTCATTTACAGGTACTTTGATATAATTAAAGATTGATAACATTAAGAATGATTTTCCTTCGTGAATAATATATTACCATAAATTTTTTTGAAATGGGGGTTTATGTTATTCCATCACTTTTTCCCAATGCCCTTGCTATCATAGAACGTGCCTCTTATGCCCAATGACTATGATATCCTTTTTTGGACCTTAAGACTAAAAACGTTTGTTTTTGTACCAGCCTTTGTTTTTATTTCTCATCCATGGTAGGGATCCTCATACCCATTTTTATTATGAAAAATATACCAATAGTTTCCATATCCATAGTTGCAATATTTATGCATAGACGTTGAGCATGGGAAATCTTCATTTAGGATCCAAGGCCCTTGTTTTCCTTCCATAGCCATGGTAGAGGCCTTAACTCCCA
The DNA here is from genome assembly GCA_009831015.1 of Picea engelmannii. Classification (NCBI taxonomy): domain Eukaryota; kingdom Viridiplantae; phylum Streptophyta; class Pinopsida; order Pinales; family Pinaceae; genus Picea; species Picea engelmannii. The sequence continues at coordinate 223,789 of ML787907.1, read as the reverse complement.
TATGTGTTGTGAATAAATTCCTTAATTCTGTCCATATATTACCTTGAGGCCAAATATAACTTAGAAAGGATTTCTTTTGTTGTTTCATTCGTAGTTCATTGCCCATGAGTTTCAAAAGCTTCATTTTGGATATAAATTCTTTGTTTTCCTCCCTAGGCCACAGTATAGGTCTTAAGACCAAATTCTATTGTGAAAAACATACTAATGGTGCCAAAAATATCCCATAGAGGAAAGATATCACCTATAATGATCTTAGGTGGTTGTTCAAAGACCACTACATGAAGCTTGATCTTGTGAAGTTTCAATTGGTGCCTTAGCACCTAATGTTCCTTCCCTAACAATTTTCAAGGCCCTCAGTGTATTATGTGTTGTGAAAAACCTCCTAATGGAAATGATGTCCAACCTAGAGACATTGTGACCCCAATGTGGTGCTTACAAGCTACAAATGGTGCCCATATCCCACCTAGAGGCTATATATCCTTAGAAATGATTTGTGTGGTGGAAAGAGGCATTTTTAATTGTGGTGAGATCAAGAATATATTTTTAGGGTTTCACGTCCTTGTTTTCCTTGCTCAACCATGGTAGGGGACTTGAGACCCATTATTATTAAGTAAAAAATTCTAATGGTGCCAATATTTTGAGACATAAGACTTATTCATAGCCATTGATAATGAAAAATATTCATTAGGGCCTAAGGATTGCGTTTTACTACTCCAATAATGCTACATGTTTTAAGTCCCCCATATTTTTTGTGAAAAAAAATTGAATGGTTTCCATATCTCGCCTAGAGTCCATATGTCCCTTAGAGAGGATATATGTGGTTCTTTAAGCCCTTATTCATGGTCATTCAGTGTGAGAAGATCCATTTCAGTCTAAGGTTATTTTCTGATCAAAATCTGGACCAGGGGGCAAAAATTTGCTCAATTTTCAAAGTGCTCGGATTGCAATGAAAATGGTACGATTGTGTTCGTCTCGTCTTCCCGATTCCGGTGGTATATTTACTTTCACAAATGGAGTCTGTATGGAGGAGATATCGCGATCTGTCCGCCAAGCCAAACAGGGAAAAATTTGGGATGCTGACTGTACCTGTCCGTACAATCCGTACGACCATGTGGAGGGCCGTACCATCATGATGATGTGGCGACCGTACAGTCAACGTGGCAGTTTGATGATGTGGCATATTTGTATTGGATGGTGGTTGCCCAATGGGGTGTTGACACGTGTCACTTGCAGCCAATAAAGTTCGGACACGTGGACCAACCCATTGGCGCCACGTGTCACTGTGTGATTGGTTTATATGGTTGCATATATGTAAAATTTATATGGGGAGTCCACGGGGTTCGACCCCCAGACCTCCCCCAATGCCAAAGCCTTTGAAACACTCCGCTAGCCAACATACCCGCACTTGTTCCTTGTGTATGAAGTGAGCGGGCTTATACTTAAGTTTGGTTGTAAGATTTGTTTGAAAAGGGGGTGGGCCGGGGCCTAAGCCCTGACCCATGGTTTCATAACATAACACATATAACCATGTGTTATTACTACCGCGCACCAAACCACATATTATAACCATTGTATATATATATTGCTCCGTATATGTGTTGTGTTTTGGATTAACATGCGTTGTAACCAACGGTTAAACGCGGGGTTGTAACACATCGTTTTATTATTTAACCAATGGTTAATGTGTGCGGGAGTTACCACAGTTTGAACGGTTGAACCACCCATTTTCCAAACGCGTGGTCATATGCCCATGTGCCCGACTGCCGAGGCAGTTTGGGGTTGGAGGTGCCTTAACCATCCTACGGTTTGCACCATTGGTGCAGTTGCACCCGGTGCGAGGTTATAACGTGTTTTGGGAGCGTGTTCCAGGTTCATGCACACAGAGGTGCGTTCTGTAAAACCAGTTCCAGCAAAGCTTGAAGGAGGAAAATGGAGGAGGCCTAACTTCTTCATCCTTTGGCCGATTGAGGTGTCGTAAAAGCCCAGCCAGGGGTTTTTGGACGTGCTGGATCCATTGGTGCCATTTTCACAGCCATTTGAAGACTTCTTCTGCAAGTTTTTCACCATTGAATTTCCAGGGAGTTTGAAGCCCTATTTGATGGAGGACATGGTTTGGTGAGCCTATGTTTGTTTTATGTGAATGAATAATCATTTTTGGCTAATTGATATTCTCTGAACACATTGGGATAGGTTTTAGAGGCTGTTGAGGAATTTTACATGTGTTTTTTCTAAAGAGAAGCTCAGGGAAGCTTATGGCCACATGTAGAAGAGGTCATGCACGGATGAGCCATGATCCGTTTTCAGAGTTCTATTAGTCGTTTTTGGGGTTTTTATGTGTTCTGATCTCAATGGTACAATTTGTTTTTCCATTGGAGTTGAGCAGTAGCTTGTAAAATAACTTTTGACTAATTAATCCCAGAGAGCCAAGTCCATTATGGAGGCTCAAGGAGATGTAGCCCGTAGGGGGATGAACTCCTTTATCATGTTGTTCTTGTTGTGCGTTTGATGGTTTATTTGCTGCAAGTATTGTTGCTGTGTATTTATGTGAAGTACATATTTAACCATTTACAAGAACATTTCCTCATACATAATCATTTACAAGAAGAAGTATGAAATTAAGACATAAGTTTATATTGCATATTTATACACATGAAGCAAGGTCCTGTAAAGTTTATTTTAATGAAGTAGGGGTGCTTGCATAGAATAACAAGCCAACCTTCTATTTCCAGATCAGGTGGTATCAGAGCATAGTTTGCTTTTCTCATGTTTTTGCCATTGATAGCTTGAAGATTTAGCTATTGGTTTTTGTGCAAAGTTTTGTGTTGAAGTTTGCAAGGATGGCAGAAGCTTCAAGCATTAATAGTTCTCATACATTTTCATTATCTAAAGAAGAGTTGATAACTATGAGAGATGTGATGAAAGGGTTGTATGAAGACAAGAATAATAACATTTCCCTTGAAGAGCAGTTGATGGCCATGAAGCAGGAGAAAGACCAGCTTTTGCAAAGGTTGCATGAGATGGAGAATCAACTCCATGAGGCAAAGGAAACCCTTACCAAGTACATGCATGAACATAAGGTATGCAGTGTTAGTTTATCTTCTAATTCCTCTAAAGATGAATGTTTTGGTGGTTTTGAGAGTCACACAAGAGGAATAGGATCCAAGTTGTTGTTAAAAATGGGCTATGAAGGTAAAGGTTTGGGTAAACATGCACAAGGCATTGTTGTGCCTATTGTTGTTGAAGAAAGACATAAGTTTTGTGGTATTGGGTATGAATGAGTGAATGGAGCAAATTCCAAAGTCGAGGAGACAAAGGGAAAAGTTCCAAGCATAAATTTTGTTTCGATTTCACCTCCTAAAGAAGGCTTTAAAGGTGAAAGTTCAAGAACTTTTGGTGAAAGTTCGATCTCTTCAGCATGCAAGGCTTGTGTTCAAGATGAATGCGAATGTGTGGAATGAAAGAGTTGTGACAGTGATGAGGACAAGGGCACTGTTGATGGTCTTCAAAGGAGAGCATGTAACTCTTCAGATTCACCTCCTCAAAAGGCGATAAAGGTGAATGTTCAAGGTATAATTCTGCTTATCATTCAGTTGCATTTAATTATGTTAAGCATGATAAATTTGGAAGAAAGAATCCTTGTACATATTGTGGTTTGTATAACCATCATGTTTCAAAGTGTTGGAAAAGGTTGGCCACTTTCAGGAAACTTTCTAAGCAAAGGCAGCGTGAAAGGAGGATGCAAAAGGTTTGCACTCATTGTCAGAAGCAGGGTCATCTTGTTGACCAATGTTGGACGTTGCATCCAACTATTCGTCCACAGCCTCAGAAGCAGTTGTATAAGAAGATTGGCAAGAATGGAAGTGGAGATTCCATCACTGATGTGAGTCAAGATGATTCACAAGAGGACGATGTTCTGCAGAAAAAGTCATCGTTCAGTTGGTTTGGTAAGAAATGGTTGGATTTCTTACGCAAGTAACACTTGCATTTTTCTGATTGTAAATGCACTTTTCAGCGTTATGTGTGCGTTTATGGGAAAGTTGATAAGATGTTTCAATGAGTCTCGACTGGTGTTGATGATTTTCTGACGACTATGTTGTGTCGATTGTGTTGTTCGACTTGTGTTTAGTCGATGGTGTTTATTGACTTGGAATTTGATTTTGAAACGCCATGTGCTTTGATAAAGTACGATATACGATAGTTTGTTTGAAGAACAAAATATTTTTTTGGCATCATTTTTCAATCTTGTATGATTTGTTTTCAAGATTGATGGTTTTCTTGGCTTGTGAGAAGATGTCGCAGGAAGTTTTTGCAGCCATTGGAGAGCTGATTTTGTTGACGTTGAAGAGTTCGATAAAGGGACTTGATTCTCAGTGGGAAGGTTGGCATTCTTCCAAGCACAGAGAGAGCAGTAGGTCAGCAGCAGCCAGAGAGCAGTGGTTGAGGGGCATAGCCAGTTGCAGTGCACGGCATGTTAAAGTGTTCAGGTGATTGTAAAAAATATTCTGATATAACTTGAAAGCAGATTGATGATCATAAGCTTTTGTGGGTCCAAAAGCCTTTCAGTGGGAAGGTGTGATCAAAATCTGGACCAGGGGGCAAAAATTTGCTCAATTTTCAAAGTGCTCGGATTGCGATGAAAACGGTGCCATTGCGTCTGTCTCGTCTTTCGGATTCTGACGCTATATTTACTTTCGCAAACGGAGTCCGTATGGAGGAGATATCGCGCTCTGTCCGCCAAGCTAAACAGGGAAAAATTTGGGATGCTGACTGTACCTATCCCTACAGTCTGTACAACCACATGGAGGGTCGTACCATCATGATGTTGTGGCGACCGTACAGTCGACATGGAAGTTTGATGATGTGGCATATTTGTATTGGATGGTGGTTGCCCAATGGGGTGTTGACACGTGTCATTTGCAGCCAATAAAGTTCGGACACGTGGCCCAACCCATTGGCGCCACGTGTCACTGTGTGATTGGTTTATATGGTTGCATATATGTAAAATTTATATGGGGAGTCCGCGGGGTTCGACCCCCGGACCTCCCCCAATGCCAAAGCCTTTGAAACACTCCGCTAGCCAACATACCCGCACTTGTTCCTTGTGTATGAAGTGAGAAGGCTTATACTTAAGTTTGGTTGTAAGCTTTGTTTGAAAAGGGGGTGGGTCGGGGCCTAAGCCCCGACCCATGGTTTCATAACATAACACATATAACCATGTGTTATTACTACCGTGCATCAAACCACATATTATAACCATTGTATATATATATTGCTCTGTATATGTGTTGTGTTTTGTATTAACATGCGTTGTAACCAACGGTTAAACGCGGGGTTGTAACACATCGTTTTATTATTTAACCAATGGTTAATGTGTGTAGAAGTTACCACAGTTTGAACGGTTGAACCACCCATTTGCCAAACGCGCGGTCATATGGCCATGTGCCCGAGTGCCGAGGCGGTTGGGGGCTGGAGGCGCCTTAACCATCCTACAGTTTGCACCGTTGGCGAGGTTGTGCCTGGTGCCAGGTTGTAACGCATTTTGGGAGCGTGTTCCAGGTTCAGGCACACAAAGGTGCGTTCTATAGAACCAGTTCCAGCAAAGCTTAAAGGAGGAAAATGGAGGAGGCCTAACTTCTTCATCGTTTGGCCGATTGAGGTGCCGTAAAAGCCCAGCCAGGGGTTTTTGGACGTGATGGATCCATTGGTGTCATTTTCACAGCCATTTGAAGATTTATTCTGCAAATTTTTCACCATTGAAGTTCGAGGAAGCTCCAGGGAGTTTGAAGCCCTATTTGATGGAGGGCATGGTTTGGTGAGCCTATGTTTGTTTTCTGTGAATGAATAATCATTTTTGGATAATTGATATGCTATGAACACATTGGGACAGGTTTCAGAGGTAGTTGAGGACTTTTACAGGTGTTTTTACCAAAGATAATCTCAGGGAAGCTTATGGCCACATGTATAAGAGGTCATGCCCGGATGCGCCATGATCCGTTTTCAGAGTTCTATTAGTTGTTTTTGGGGTTTTTATGTGTTCTGATCTCAATGGTATAGTTTGTTTTTCCATTGCAGTTGAGAAACAGCTTGTAAAATAACTTTTGAATAATTAATCCCAGAGAGCCAAGTCCATTATGGAGGCTCAAGGAGATGTAGCCCGTAGGGGGGTGAACTCCTTTATCATGCTATTCTTGTTGTGCGTTTGATGGTTTATTTTCTGCAAGTATTATTGTTGTGTATTTATGTGAAGTACATATTTAACCATTTACAAGAACATTTCCTCATACATAATCATTTACAAGAAGAAGTATGAAATTAACACATAAGTTTATATTGCATATTTATACACATGAAGCAAGGTCCTGTAAAGTTTATTTTAATGAAGTAGGGGTGCTTGCATAGCATAACAATTCAACCTTCTATTTTCAGATCATTTTCATTCCATATTTATTGTATAGGATCTCAGACCCATTTTTGTTGTCAAAAACATATTAATGGCACCAAACACCCCCAAAAAAATCCAAATATGCCTTATGGGACCCTGGTTCTCTAGTCTACTTCATCACTATGGTCCACACTTATCCATGTGACCCTGGTATATGGTTGTACATCAAGCGTTGAGGAAAACACTTTCATAAGGGGGATGGAATGTAAGGTAGCTAGAGAGGTAATGGGAGGGCCCATAGTGATAATATTGGAGCCCATTCAATGTAAGGTGAACTAGGTCCACTATATTATTAAATAAGACCCACTATGATAGTTAGATATAATAAATCTAAGAGGAATTCTTAGAAGGTTCTACTTCTAGAAGATTCCTCCTCTAGAATGTTCTTAGGTCATGGTAGCACTATATAAAGGGCTTAAGGAAATGTAATGAGACATGAATATAATTATTGTATTGTGAGCTATAGCTCAATAGGAGGATTCCCTCTCGAAGAGGCAACTGAACATGAGAGGATCCCTTCCATAATACAATCCATTGTATGGTGTTTCCCTACCTCAAGGGTTTGGTAATAATAAAGTGTGGCTTTTTCTATCTTGCTTTGTGGATCTATTGTGTATTCATTATTTGTGGTGATTATATTTTTAGATCTATTTAGGTTCTTAATAATTGGTATTAGAGAACTTTCCTTGGCAGACATTGTGGGCAAATATTTTTTATTTTTGCAGATTCTTTTTTGGAGAAGAAAAAAGAGGGCCGCGACATTCCATAAATTTTCGGTATATTTATGTGCAAAATTTGTACAAAACAAGATGTCGATTTGAGCTCCTCTCATAAAAACACCCAATTTGAAAAACAAAATTGTCCGAAATGGAGTTTGGGAAGTCAAGATATTGAAGTTTTAAAATCTACAAATTTTTAGGGTTTTTTCCGCAGATGACGATGCAATTTTTTTATTTCTGTAGTAGTAGGAGGCCAAATTTTATCAAGAAAATTACATATATGAGTTCTCTCACAATTTCACCCAATTAAAAAAAAAAAATCAACCGAAATGGAGTCCGGAAAGTGAAGTTATGAGCATTTTAAATTCAACAGTTTTTCAGGGTTTTTCCAGGAAAAGCCACGATTTTCTGTCGTAACTTATTGGTCTATTTTTTGGGTTTTTTCATGACCGCTATGGGAAAAAAGAGTTCATAGGGTGCTCATATGGCTATTTCCTCTCAAACCCTCAAATAAATTCTACAAATTACTGAAGCATTCAAATCCCAATTGTATGACACATTGGATGTCAGATTCCATGTCCTTGCAGATGGTCTCAATGATCGTTTTCGTAGTATTCAAGATTCATTGGATAGAATGCAGGAGAAATTGCTTATGGTGGACATCATGGATGAATATAACCAAGAAATATTTGCTTGGTATGATTTTGAGGACGATTGTGATGATTGGTATATGGATAGTTGTCATTTCTGGGATGACAACCACTTTCATATTTTATTTGATGACTCTAATCCACCTTCTTTAGAGAGAATCAATGTGAGAAATCAAGAGCTAATGATTATTACTAGTATCCATCCTAAATATTCTACAGTGGTATTATTCATTCTAAATTCTGCTATGACCCTTTTCCACTATGAGAATGGATCTTCTTATTTGGATCTACATGACAAGTGTCAGTCTTTGGAGCATAATTTTGAGTTGGTTATTGGGTTACAAAATATTCTACGGGGAGTTCACATGAGCACTTGGACATGGGACCCAGGCCTACAATGGTGGCTTTCCTTTCTACATGGGACCTTGGTTCTCCAGTCTTCTTCAACATTATGGTCCACAATTATCCATTGGACCCTGGTATATGGTTGTACATCAAGTTTTGAGGACAATGCTTTCATAAGGGAGAATGTTAGGTAGCTAGAGAGGTAGTAGTGGGGGCCGAGAGGTCCCATAGTGATAATAGTGGAGTCCATTTAATGTAAGGCAGACTAGGTTGACTATATTATTTAATAAGACTCATTATGGTAGTTAGATATAATAAATGTAAAAGGACTTCTTAGAAGGTTCTAATTCTAGAATATTCCTCCTCTAGAATGTTCTTAGGTGATGGTAGCACTATATAAAGAGGTTCAACCAATGTAATGAGATATGAAGAGAATTATTGTATTTGGAGTGGTAACTCAACAGGAGGATGTCCCCTCGAAGAGGCAAGTGAACATGAGATGATCCCTTCCATAATAGGATCCATTGTATGGTGTTTCCCTACCCTAAGGGTTTGATAGTAATAAATGAGATTTTTCATATTGTTCTTGTAGATCTGTAGTGGTGTTTTTGTATTCAGTCTTTGGTCCTTAACAGATGCCTCGATACCCAACTATGGTTCTCAAAATGAGTGAATGGAACCCATATCCTACATGGAGGATGGTGCTCCCTTAAAGGGGATATGTGTTGTGGTTTGATGTATTGTTGATGGACATCAATCTTAGGAATAATTTATTTCAGACCCAAATTCCTTGTTTTCCTCCCCTGAGCATGAGAAAACATTGTTTATGTACTATGGAACTCGTTTTCCTCCCTTAGCCATGGTACATGCCCTAAATCCCATAGCCATAGAGACATATGCAGTTGGATCAAATCCCCTTTTTCCTTTCCCTCCTACCGTTGAGCAAGAAATCAATTCCTCTCCAAGGAAGTTCGAATTTGTTGCCTCTCCAATGAAGCTCGTGCCTAACCATCCATTCAAAGATGTGATAAGATCACTTCAATCATCTCAGGGTTGTGGGTGGGAGGCATGGATATCCCACTACCTATACAGATAACTACCACCTAATACTGATAGAGAGCCACCACCTACTTGGCACACTATGGGGCCTAGGAATAGGAATAGATGTCAATCCCGTAGTTATACTTTTTATTATTAATAGTAGCAGAAAGTGCTACATTTTCCCACTGCTATTAGTAGTAATAGTCAAGTCTAGTAGAAAGGCCAAGCCACGTATCTTGATCTTATGAATTTGGTAGTTAGGAGGAAGATCTTGATCAACGGGTTAGTCCAGCAAGGAGAGGGACTTTGCAAGCATGTCATCATTATTACAGCAATAAGAACTTGTTAGGGCCTTCATTGCCATATAATCATGAAAAGAAGTTTGCATTAGCAGGTGTCTTCTCCATACAGAGGTTGCGTCATTACATCTTGTCACGCACCACCAAAGTGGTTGCAAATTCCAATCCCATGATATATCTCCCGAGTCGACGAATTATTAATGAAAAGTATGGTGGTTGGGTCATCATCCTACGGGAATGGATAAGGGAAATCCCAAAGGAAAGAAGAGAATATCGGTTTCGTTCGAAAGAAGTAGTGATTTTGGGAATAGCGGGTTCTAGAAACATACCACTTCTAAATCTAGTTTGTTTGGGGGCAAAGGCATTCATAGCTTACTTAGGGATTGGTTGATGGTGCTAAATCCTACTTATGATTTCACATATTATTGGGATAAGAGAAAGAGTAGGAATAGATTTTATCACTTTACAAAGCTATAACTAAGCCCATACTTCGCGTTTGAACAGTTGCAAGTAGGCACCATGGAATTGTTGATGGAGGAGGACTCCTCATTTTAAGACTGAGGGTAAGGTGTTAGTAACTCCTCACCCATAAACGTCTACCTCTGTCTTCTCTTGCGTCATGGTTCAAGTGGAGTAAAGTAAATGATAGCTCTATGCAAGTAGAGAGGATTTGATGCTTCTTCAAGAGCTCTGCATTCATCCCTGGAACTACTTCTATTAGTTTCTATTAGTATTAGCAATTGATAGGAGCTTTGGAGAATGCAAACCTATATCCCACAACCTACCTTGTGCCCATATCTCACTTGAAGTCCATATACCCCTTAGAGAGGATTTGTGTCATGGTATAGTCCTTGGGATGCATTTTCACTCCCTTATTTGTGTCATGGTATAGTCCAAGACCCATTTTTATTGTGATAAAGATATTATTGGTGCCAAATATCTCCTACAAAGGCCCAAAACATATTAATAGCACCAACTATCCTTGCGGGGGATAACGTTCCTATATACTAAGAGAATCTATGTGATGGTTTGAGGCCTTGTCTATGGTGATTAACCTGTAGAAGCTATGTTTTGGACCAAGTCCCTTTTTGTCCTCCCATAACCATGGTATAGGTCCCATAACCCATTCTTATCGTGTAAAGCATAATAATGTTGAAAAAAAGCATATGATATTTCCTCAAAACATATTTCCTTATGGCCTCAAGGGAGTTTAATCACAAGGCATATAATATTTCAAAAAAATCCTTTATAGTTCAAGAAAGTGTGTTGATCCAACAAGAGGTCAAGGATAATATCCCTCACACAAGTCATTTTTTTGTTGTAAACTTGTAGAAGAACTAAGGAAACCCCAATTTATGTTTTGGATTATTTTAAATTTTAGTATAAAAATGTTATGATATTAGACCCTCAAGATCACTAAATATATATTTAATTTCTAATTTGAAATATTGATACAATATTTTTTTTCTTGGAAAAAGAATATCACTGATATACATTTTGTGACTAATGTGATGAATTAATTAAAAATAGCAAAAAATAATATAGAATTAAATTACTTAAATTTAGTTTATTAGAATTAAATTTTTTATAATATTATTTTTGTATATTCAAATTCATATTTGGGACACTCGAGATCCATTTTTGGAACTGTCGTGGCTTTTCATAGTGCAAAGGTCCTATGATAAGTTGGATCTCGAGTGATATTGATATTATCTCTCTACTTGAGACTTGGGAGCATGAGGAGTCTAAGGTCCATAACATAGAAGGATTTGTCTTGTGGTCCTCATGGAACAAAAAATCCCACTGTAGAGGGATAGAGGACATAAGTTGTTATATTATAAAGAGGATTTCTCCTCACATTCAACTTCATAAGATTGACCCTCTCAATCATTACATTTGGATAAAATTTAAGACACGAATGCTAAGAAGATGTATATGGAAATTTTCTATTTTGCACCTACTAAATCTACTTTTTATAAGAAAAACAATCTAGATAACAATTTTCCCTATAATAATTTAGAACAAGATATTTATAGTTTGAAAAATGAAGGTAATATCCTCCTACTAGGAGACTTTAATTCTAGGACTACAACTAAACAAACTACTCTTTTAAGTAGTGATTCCAACCATAATCCTTTATGGATATATGAGGACCTTGTTTTATCTAATAGCTACAAAATAATCTATGAAGACCTAATTGAGAATTTGTTTAGTACTTAGTTGGTCAAGCGTTGTTTCTCTCAAGACCTAATAATTTGAAATGGAGTAATGAAGTGGCCAAACTTGAACCAAATGACTTGTATTCATGGGATATATAGTAGTGTTCTATATTATATGATATATGATATCCCCGTTTCCAACTAGATAACAAATTTTGACCTTTTAAATGACCATGAGCCTCACTCTCATCATAAAACTTTAACCCTAACTCTAAAATTTTCCATGCATAGGAGTGCCATTGAAGAGAATTATGATAATCAAAGGAATTTGGGCAAATATCCTAACTTATAAGGACAACATTGAAGAACTCTATCATAATTTTACAACTACCTTTTCCACTTCTATTAACCAAATCTCTTTCAAGGTGTCCTATAAAAAGAATAATAGAACGACCAACCCTTGGTATGATAAAGAATGTAAAGTTGCTAGGAGATCCATTAGGGATGCTTCTAATGAGTTCTTAAAACTCGATAAGATCAATACGTACAAAGCCCTAATTAAAAGGAAAAGAAAGCATACTATATCAATAAAATGCAAAAGAAACTTTCACAACTATATAAGTTGGATGTTAAGAAATTATGGAGCAAAATTCTAAACCAAAATACTAAAGAAAATAGTAGGATTTCCTTAAAGGACTCGAATTCCTACCTTAAAAGTCTTTGTGAGTTCCCTAATGCCATAGACATCATTCCTATTGTCCCTACAAAGGAAGAAGTTTTTTCTCTAGATGACATAGAGTTCGCGGTTAAGCGACTTGCAAATGGGAAAGCTAAGGACATTGAAGGCTACCAAGATGAAATTTTTAAATTCGGAGGGCCTATCCTTATCCCTCACATACACAAGCTCTTCAATTTAGCAATCAATCATGGCTTCCCTAAACCCTAGACGCAAAGCCTCATTGTTTCTATTTTTAAAAATGGGGATATAAACATTCTCTCTAATTATAGTACCATTATGATTACCCTGATTTTAGCCAATCTTTATGGAATTGTTTTGCAAAAGAAGATTATCCTTTGGATAGAAAGTCACGATAAAAGAGCCAAAGGCCAGGATGGGTTTAAGATATATCATTGAACTATGGACCATATTGTTACCTTTAAGATCATTCCATAGGAGTTCTGAAATAATAAAACCAGTCTTTTTGTTTTGTTTTGTTGACATTAAAAAAGATTTTAACATGGTTCATAGGAAAATCCTTTGGAATAGGTTGGAAGAGATAAACGTTCTTCTTGAATTGAGGGTTGCTGCAATAAGGATGTATGATAACATTATTGCTAAGTTTAAAACACCGAGGGCTGGTCAAAATATATTAATTGCAATATCGGAGTCAAACAAGGTTTTCCCTTGTCCCCTACCCTTTTTGGCATATATATTGACAAGTTAGAAGATTGCTTTGAAAAAGTAGGTTGTGTCGGCCCTACTCTCCCTGGTATAGTCATTGATCTTATTCTTTATTCCGATGATATCATTATTATGGAAAGGAGTCCCCATGATCTTGAAAACCAACTAAGAATCCTCTAGGAGTTTTTCTCCAATATGGGTATGACTGTTAATACTGATAAGCCTAATGTCCCGATTATTAAATCCAATAATATCCCTTATGATACCTTCGTATATGAAAACAACAACTTGGAGTAAGTGACTTCATACAAATATCTTGTAATTGGTATTCACGAGAAGATCAATTGGAATTATAGCATTGAGAAAATAATTATTGAGGGATGGAAAACTTATTATGGGCCTGAAAGCAATTGTAAATCAGTTGATCTTTGGAGTTGAGATAATAATAAACTCATCTTTGAGACTCTTGTTACACATGTTATTCCTTATGGATGTGAAGTATGGGGCTATAGTATCTCTCATGAATATTTGAGAAATATAGAGCAAACACAAAATAAATTTATAACCTATAATCTCAAAATTAAAGGAAATACGCCCTCTCCTATCCTCCTCTTAGAAACAAGTGTCTCCCCCATTGAGAGCATGGTTGTGACTAGATACCTAATGTATAAGAACAAGTTAAACAACATGGAAGAGAAGATGCTTCCTAAAATTAATTCATAACCGCCATCGACTCAATCGAGGATGGCATAGCTAGACTATTGGGGAATCATGGAAGACACCATTTTGCAGAATAAAGATATTATTAAAAAAACGTTAAATCAAAATTTAAGGAGAAAATGCGATGTGATAAAGAGTTAGAGGAAAAAATAAAACTAAGGTATTATAAGGATGTAATCAATGTTAATACAAAAGATCAAAATTATCTATCTATTTTGAAAAGTGTAAAGAAAAAAATAAGCATTGTTAAGATAATAACAAATTATCCTGAACTCCATAGTGAAACTGGGCGTTGGTCAATTCCTAAAATGCCCTCGGATGAAAGAGTGTGTCACCTCTGTGACACTAAGAAGGTTGAAGATGAAAAACACTTTCTCTTAGATTGTCCATCATATATCCATATTAGATATCATTTTCAAAATATTTGTCATGCTACCAACCTCCCTAACGTCTTAACTCAACAAAAGTATGGTGATCTTGGAAACACAAGTAATCACTTACCCTCTTAAGGTCCCATAGACCAATTCTATATTAGTGGATGTTAATCATCATCATCATTAAAATATTATTTAAAACACATTGAATATATTATTTAAGTTTATTTGTTATATTATTACACTATAAAAGTAGAACTAAAAATACTTATTAAATTTCTCCGCTTGTTAAATCTAATTAATAACTATATATCTGACCACTATCTTATGCATTTTCGATGTTAAAAAAAATATGAATCTGACGATTTTATGAACTCAGATCAGCAATTATATTTTTGGCAAACAAAATAATGGTGTCTGCAAACAAAACCCTAATGCACCTGCTGTGTGCATTTATTAGTTACGGTGTAGGCAAGAGCAAACTAGTGGAACCCAGGAATCCAAATATCTTCTCAATTGGAAGATCAAAATCATCTCTCAGACTTGAATCACCTCCTGCTTTCCGTTTCCATTAGTAGCGACATTTTGTCTTCTCCCTTTGTTTTTTCGGTGATCATGTTAGAATCTGGTCTACCAGGAATCTCTCTTTTGGGGTAGAATAATTTGCTCTAGATCATCTCTCTTGATTCTAATATTGTCAATCCTCCAGTTTCTCTTTCAGTTTGGCCCACAGTACCATGTCCATGATAACCGCTATACTGAAATTAGTAAGACTAATTAAGAACGAATCATAATAAGAATTTGTTCATTCTGCAGAACTTGTTCCTGCAGATGCAAGTATCCAGCTTGATCTTTAGTTTCACGGTCCCATTTCCAATTCTCAGATATTGATTATGAAATATCAAAAGGTATAAAATAAATATAATGTATAAAGTGTTGATTGCATCAAGCGATGGAAAATGCATTTATATATCTTCACATTAACATGATTACCTGTCTCTATAAAATCTGTGGTTGTGTGTAACATAAATAAATATTATTATAGAAAAAATAGAATAAAATATAAAAATATTAAACAAACTCTAAATCTCTAGTAAACGGTGAAGAAAAAACGGGGCCAATCAGGGTTCGGGATTTCGGCGAACACGGATACCCAACGCCACACACCTCAACTCCTGAATCGCAAAAATGCGAATGGAGTGTTGGCCTGGTGCTTTTCGGGTTTCGGGGTTTGCAAACCCTTGATACAAAACAACGTGCAACCTCAATCGCTGAACTGTGGAATGCTTACAAACTTTGGGCCCCACTACTTCGGGTTTGGGGTTTTGAGACTAAAGAACTCCATGGACTTTTAATAAGTAAACTTCGAATGCCAAAATAACAATCTTTTATTTAATCTTCTTTTAAAATCACAAGCTCCAAAAAATAAACTCGGAATAAATAAAGGGCCGGATTCACAATTAGTAAAACAAAAAATTACTGCGTTTGCTCAAAACAAATTTGATCAAAGGAATAAAACAAGTTTACAAATTCAATAACAGGAAATCATAAATGCAAAGCATGCCAGAATAACATATTCAATTCAAAAATGTTATCAGAAATTCCATAGAGAGAATTCAAAACGGCTTCGATTAAAAAATGTGATTCTTTAGATCACCATACCTTTACAATCCGTTCTTCATTTATTTATACTAACACCAATTGCCCCTACGATTTTAGAAACGACAAAATTTGATGAAGGAGGTGGTAGAATTTCGCTGCCTTCAAAGGTTAAGGTAGCCACCGTTTAGAGTAATTAAATTTTCGAGTCTTGAAGGGTCAAGACGACCACCAATTCACCGTTTAAACAGGGGCGGTGAAATGATTAATTTTTGACATACTCCCTCTTAATCATTTCAGAGTAAAATAAACTAAAACAAGTAAAACAAAATTGTTGTAAACAATGCATTACAACTTGCAGGCCCCAATATTTATTCTATGAATTTTAAACAGTTCATTTCCTAAAGGCTTCATAAATATGTCTGCAAATTGTTCTTCAGATCTATAGAACTGAACATAAATTTCTTTGCCAGTTACCTTCTCCCAAATGAAATGATACCTTGTATCAATATGCTTACTCTGTTTGTGAAAGACGTGATTCTTTGACAGTGCAATGGTAGATTTATTGTCACAGACAATTTGGGTTGCATCATTTTGGTCATGTAACAATTCATTCAAGACCCTTCTCATCCACACAACTTGGCATGCAGTTGCAGCTGTTACAACATACTCTACCTCAATAGAGGATAGAGTTACAATGGGTTGTTTCTTTGATGTCCATGCCACTGCTCCAGATCCAAGACTGAACATATACCCAGATGTGCTTTTCTTATCATCAATGGAACCTGGAAAATCACTATCAGTATATCTGATCATCTTAAAATTCAAGTTTTATGTGTATCGGATACCCAAATCAGTTGTTCCAGCAATATATCGCAGGATCCTCTTTCCTGCTTGCCAAAGAGTATTCTTCGGAGTCTCCATGAATCTCAAAATCAAACTTACTGCAAACATGATATCAGGTCTGGTTGTTGTTAAGTACATAAGGCTTCCAACCAACCTCTTATATAGAGTTGGATCAACATATGATCCCTCATCATACTTTCTCAATTTAATACCAGTTGTCATTGGTGTTGCAACTGGTTTGCAATTCATCATTCTAAACCTTTTTAGCACTTCATTTGCATAGTTAGTTTGAAAAATGAAAATGCCATCATTAGATTGATCCACTTCAATTCCAAGAAAATATTTCATCAATCCTAAATCAGTCATCTCAAACTCTGTTTTCATGGCATTTTTAAAGTCTTCGACAGATAGATCTCCTGTAAAAATCAGGTCATCAACATACAAATAGACAATCAAAATTTTACCTTCCTAGTTCACCTTTGTATACAGAGTTGGTTCACTTGGACTTCTATTGAATCCAACACTGATTAGGTACTCATCAAT
Source organism: Picea engelmannii (assembly GCA_009831015.1). NCBI lineage: Eukaryota > Viridiplantae > Streptophyta > Pinopsida > Pinales > Pinaceae > Picea > Picea engelmannii. The sequence goes on along the minus strand of ML787907.1, from coordinate 206,650 downwards.
CCTGCTATACCAAACTCTGGATGCCTGCTTCAATCCATATAAAGTTTTCCTCAACTTGTAAACTTTATCTCTATGCTTATCAATCTCATAACCCAGAGGTTGTCTTACATAAACCTCTTCTTCCAAATATCCATTCAAGAATGCGTACTTAACTTCCATCTGATACATGATCCATCTATTATGAGCTGCAATAGCCAAAACCATTCTCACTATGTCAATTCTAGCTACAGGAGTAAATGTTTCATTGTAATCAATACCGGGTTGCTGACTAAACCCCTGAACTATAAGTCTTGCCTTGTACTTTTCAAATTCACCATATGCACCCAGCTTAGTCTAATAAACCCATTTAACACCAATACTTTTCTTGCCTTCGGGTAAATTGACAACATCCCAAGTGTTGTTCCTTTCAACGGAATCAATCTCCTCATCTATTGCTTTTATCTAGACATCCTCTTTAGCAGCTTCATCATAATTAACAGGATCATAAGCTATAAATGAAAATTTTGAAATCTAATCTACTTCTTCATTCTGATCATACAATTCTCTTAATCTTCTATTATTTTTTCCTTTAATTCTGTCATTTAATGAAGCTAAAGTGGGATTTGATTCACTACTTACCTATGAATTTGATTGATGTCCACCATGTCCATATGGCTCACCACGCTCATGAGTTTTGGGCATTCTAATTTGAGATGGGTTGGAATCTGGTGCTTACCTTGTTGGACTTCTTGCTGCAGGTATATGTGCATGTGGAACCATATGTCCATCTCCTTCAGCCTGCTCAGTGCCATCATCGTCTTCACGGGGTAACACAACTCCCTCTGAAATTCATTTATCAATACTTCCATCCCAGGATTCATCTTCTTTAAATTGAACATCTCTACTGATTACATATTTCTGGGTGATGGGATTGTAGAGTTTATATGCCCTAGACTCTTCACTGTATCCAAAAAAGATACATCTCTCGCTTCTGTCATCCAACTTCCTCCTCATTTCTGTAGGTACATCCACAAATGCAACACATCCAAAATTTTTGAAATGAGAAACATTGCAAGGTTCACCATCCCATGCTTCCTGACGTACACGATCCCTCACAGTATTGTTCGAACTTCTATTCAAGATAAAAACAAAGAAAAGAACTACATATCCCCAATATTCATTTGAAAGATGCTTCTCTTTCAACATGCTTCGAGCCATATCCATGATGGTTCGATTCTTCCTTTCAGCCACTCCATTCTGCTGTGGAGTATATCGAGTAGTAAACTTCCTTTTAATTCCACGAAGATCAAAAAATTCATTGAATTCATTAAGTTTGTATTCACCTCCTCTGTCAGACCTTAAGATTTTAATGGTTCAACCACTCTCATTCTCAACCATAGACTTAAACCTCTTAAAAAAATCAAAAGCTTCATATTTTTGTTTCAACAAATACAATGAGGTCTTCCTATTGAAATCATCAATGAAAGTCATAAAATAAACATATCCAGTTAAAGAATGTGTTTTCATAGGTCCTCATAAATATGTGTGGACAATTTCCAAAGGAGCTTTTGTTCTGTAGGAAACACCTGAAACAAATTTCTCTCTGTGATGTTTTCCAAGTATGTAGCTCTCACAAGAGCTTGCAGGTTGTTGAATACAAGGTAACCCCTTTACCATCTGTTTCTTTTGTAATATATCTAAGCCACCAAAATGTAAATGACCATATCTCAAATGCCATAACCAAGATTCATCTAAACTTCTAGCTTTATAAGCATTCAAAGAACCACTCAAATCATTTCACTTAACAAGTGGAAACATTCTATTCTTGGTCATCTCTACTCTAGCAATCAACTGTTTGTTGGGTAATTTATCATAGATAGTACATACCTTGTTGTTGAAGAACACTCTGTACTTTTTCTCCAACAACTATCCAACACTGATAAGATTGCATTTTAAACTAGGCACAAAGTAAACATCATCAATATTTCTTCTATGATTGTTCTTAGCGTAAACTAGAACTATGCCTTTACCATTGACTATAACCTTACAGTCATTTCCTAGTTTGACTTCAGACTAAATACTAGTATCAATGGAAGAAAATAAGTCTTTATTACCAGTCATGTGGTTACTGCAACCACTATACAAAAACCAAATATCATTTGCACATTCTTGAGTGACGTTACAGGTTAAAATCATAGGATTTTGATGATCCTCAGACTCATTTGTGATATGTGCAGAATGCTTTCAAGCATCTGCCTATTTCTTCCAGCATTTTCTAGCAAAATGCCCAATCCTTTTACAATAATAACATTGTACTTTAGTTTTGTCATACCTCTGATTTTCTTGCTACCAAGGTTTGCTGTTGCTCCCTCTTAAATTAGGAGGATTTTCCTGGGACTTCTGCTCAGACTTTGATTCACCTCAGTTGTCCCTTGGGCCAGAAAATTGACCTCCTCTTCCACGATTATAAGAACTTCCTCTGCCTCTGCCTCTGCCTCTGGTAACATGCAGTTTGGATTTGAAAGAATACTCCATGGATCCTTCTTCATATCTAGATATCCTAGATTCATCATGAGCAACAAGAGAACCAATTAATTCATCAATTTGCATTAGACATAAATTCTTAAATTCCTCTATGGGTATCACAATAGGTTACATCTTCTTGGGCAAACTTCTCAGCACTTTCTCAATAACTCTTTTATTTTCGAGATTAATTGCCGGATAATCCACAGTTGGTGTCATTTTTGTCATCGACGTTTTGTATTTGAAACGTCGATGCCAAAAATGACACCAACTGTGAATTATCCGACAATTAATCTCGAAACTACTCACCATAGAAATCTGAAAACAACAATTTCTTCCCTGTACGAATGGGAAACTTCGAACAAATTCCGTTTGATGGAAAATCTATGGATTAAAATTATCAGACGGGCTGCGGATCTCGAATTCCTTAAACAATGCAGAGACAACAAACAAATCTCAAAACTGTCATGCGTCTACTATTAATTGACGAAGATCAACAAGATTTGTAACTGATGATTAGTCCTGATGATGAATCCCGATTCGGATTCGAAATGTCGATGAAAAAAATGACACCAACTGTGGATTATCCGACAATTAATCTCGAAACTACTCACCACATAAATCTGAAAACAAAAATTTCTTCCCTGTACGGATGGGAAACTTGGAACAAATTCCGTTTGATGGAAAATCTACGGATTAAAATTATCAGACGGGCTGCTGATCTCGAATTCCTTAAACAATGCAGAGACAACAAACAAATCTCCAAACTGTCCTGCATCTACTATTAATTGACAAAGATCAACAAGCTTTGTAACTGACGATTAGTCCTGATGATGAATTCTGATTCGGATTCGAAACGTCGATGACAAAAATGACACCAACTGTGGATTATCCGGCAATTAATATCAAAACTACTCACCACAGAAATCTGAAAACAACAATTTCTTCCCTGTACGGATGGGAAACTTGGAACAAATTCCGTTTGATGGAAAATCTATGGATTAAAATTATCAGATGGGCTGCTGATCTCGAATTCCTTAAACAATGCAGAGACAACAAACAAATCTCAAAACTGTCCTGCATCTACTATTAATTGACGAAGATCAACAAGCTTTGTAACTGACGATTAGTCATGATGATGAATCCCGATTCGGATTCGAAACGTCTATGAAAAAATGACACCAAGTGTGGATTATCCGGCAATTAATCTCGAAACTACTCACCATAGAAATCTGAAAACAACAATTTCTTCCCTGTACGGATGGGAAACTTGGAACAAATTCTGTTTGATGGAAAATCTACGGATTAAAATTATCAGACGTGTTGTTGATCTCGAATTCCTTAAAAAATGCAGAGACAACAAACAAATCTCAAAACTGTCCTGCATCTACTATTAATTGACGAAGATCAGCAAGCGTTGTAATTGACGATTAGTCCTGATGATGAATCCCGATTCGGATTCGAAACGTCGATGACAAAAATGACACCAACTGTGGATTATCCGGCAATTAATCTCGAAACTACTCACCACAGAAATCTGACAACAACAATTTCTTCCCTGTACGGATGGGAAACTTGGAACAAATTCTATTTGATGGAAAATCTATGGATTAAAATTATCAGACGTGTTGCTGATCTCGAATTCCTTAAACAATGCAGAGACAACAAACAAATCTCAAAACTATCCTGCATCTACTATTAATTGACGAAGATCAACAAGCTTTGTAACTGACGATTAGTCCTGATGATGAATCTCGATTCGGATTCGAAACGTCGATGACAAAAATGACACCAACTGTTGATTATCCGGCAATTAATCTCGAAACTACTCAGCACAGAAATCTGAAAACAACAACTCTTTTATTTTCAATATCATCTCCATACTGCCTAAGCTGGTTCACAACACTCATCACTTGAGTCATGAAAGTATCAACACTTTCATTATCCTTCATCTTTAGATTTTTGAAGTCCCTTCTCAAGTTCTGTAACTTGACTATCTTCACCTTGGACACCCCTTGATAACAGGTTTCAAGAATGTCCCAAACCATCTTTGAAGTTTCAGTGCTAGCAATATTCATAAAAATGGATTCATTTAATCTTTACTGGATTAATCCAAGAGATTTATTATCCTTCTTCTTGTTTTCCTTCAACAAAACACAGTCATCATTAGACAGAGCCAATTCTGTTGAAGCATCAACTGGCTCAGGATAGCCATCAATAACATAAGTCCACAAATCCTGAGAACACAGAATCGTCCTCATCCAAATGTACCAGGAATCATATGACTTATCTCTTAGAATAGGAACCTGAACTTGAGAAGAATTACTAGCATACACAGCCATTTGTATAAAATTTGAAAGGAATTAAATAAACCTTCACGCAGGAAAATAAGAGAATAAATTTTGACACTAACAAGAATAATCTGCAATGAACTAAGCACTTGCAGGATATGTAGCCAGCGTTGATACCAAATGAAGAAAAAATGGGGCCAATCAAGGTTTGGGATGTCGATGAACACGAACACCCAATGCCACACACTTCAACTCTTGAATCGCGAAAATGTGAATGGAGTGTGGGCCCAGTGCTTTTCAGGTTTCGGGGTTTGTGAACACTTTATACAAAACAACACACTACCTTAATCGCTGAATTGTGAAATGCATACAAACTTTGAGCCCCACTACTTTGGATTCGGGGTTTTGAGACTAAAGAACTCCTCACACTTTTAATAAGTAAACTTTGAATACAAAAATAACAATCTTTTATTTAATCTCCTTTTAAAATCACAAGCTCCAACAAATAAACTCGGAATAAACTCAATAATTCAGAGCACGCAAGAATAATATATATTCGAAAATGTTATAAAAAATTCCATAGAGAGAATTCAAAATGGCTTTGATTCAAAAATGTGATTCTTCAGATCAGCATACCTTTACAATCTGTTCTTCATTTATTTATACTAACACCAATTTCCCCTATGATTTTAGAAACCATAAAATTTGATGAAGGCGGTGGTAGAATTTCGTTGCCTTCAAAGGTTAAGGCGGCCACCGTTTAGAGTAATTAAATCATCGAGTCTTGAAGGGTCAAGACTGACACCGATTCACCGTTTAAACAGGGGAGGTGAAATGATTAATTTCTGACAAAAGGTTGAATTGAAATTGGAAGTTTTACGTTTGAACTAACAACCAAAAACCAACATATTATTTGTTGAGATGGTCTGTTTTGATTCTGATTATGATCGATTGGCTAACTCTAAAAACCAAAATCATTTATAGAAATGGTCTTTTTTTTAATTCTGGAGTATGATATATTGGCTAACTCTAAAATCCAAAATCATTTAACAAGAAAACTTAATGCCTTTTTCCTACTTCCATATTGTAACCTTTTCCCTACTTCAAAATTGTATATAAAAAATTATGTTAGCTTCTAAAGGGTGGTTGCGATTTGCTAAATGTTGCATCTCAATTTATTTCGATCTTTTAATGTTTAAATTCCAAAGTTGAAACTGAATCTCCCTAACCCTAAACCTATAATAATATGCTAACTTCCTAACAGTGATGAAAAATCCATACTTTTATAGTAATGGTCGTAGAGTTCTTACAGCTGCCAGAGTACATTGCTATTTGAAAGAGTCAACAATAACCAGCAACACCAAGGCGAGAATTGCAACGCACCTAAGCTCGTTCGCCATGATATCTAAAGTTATTTTCAAGCTCGCCTGTTTAGCCGTGGGCAGAGCCATGGGAGAGAGTAAATTTAAATCTGAAAATAGCATTGTAATGTGGATGTTTGTCAAATTTTGCGTCAGCCTATTAGCCATGGCGTATCTATCCACAGATAAGGTGAGATATTGTTGTCTCCTCCATGGCGTCAAAAACCTCTGAAAATACGAAGAGAGTCCAATAGCGTTAGTATTTCCTTCCACCGTCTTCCATTAATAATGAATATGCTCCCTCTTTCGACAGGCTGCACCGCCGTGTAAACGCCATTTTACATGTCATCGAAGGGCATTAAGGTGCTGCAAGTGGAAACAAAAGGATGTAATTTTTATATATGTTAAAGTTAAGTTTCCACTTGCAAACACCTAAGCTGTCCAATACAAGCCCGTGAAGCAATTTTTATATGCTAAAGTTAAGTTGCACGCATTAAGATTTGCTTTCTAATTTCTGCAACCATTTACCGGAAAAAACTATAAATAGTCCAATACAAGCCCATGAAATAATTTTTATATATTGGTTTCCTTTCACCTTTTAGCTTTTGCATTTTAAAGTTTTCCAAAATGCATTTATACCAGTAAACTAATTTTGCCAAGTCCTGTAAGCATTAGATTTTGTTTAATGGGATAAAATATATGTAAATGTTGTGGAGTGTTAGTCACTCTCGTAAGCGTTGTATTTTGTTCGCTCAATGAGGGGTGGAGTTAATTTTTCTTCTAATATGTTCATTGTTAATATGAATGTGAATCTCGATTTGATTTCAAAGTTTTTAATGTGTTAGTCTTTGTACAATAGGAAAATTTACAAATAACATAATTAATAGCAATACCATGGACACATCATCATGATAAATAACTAGACATAATCAAGGTATTAACATAATTACCAGCATACTTAACCATCAAATTATCATAGTGCGAAAATATATAGAGCCTCGTTATTTTAAGGACTCAAACTAATTAAAAATGTTTTCTAAAATTTTGTTTTGAATTTCCTTCATGATTTTCTTATACTTGGAATAAACCAATAAACCAAGAATAGAGAGTAACAACATAATAATGATAACAACATAATAATATGAGCAACAATAACAAAATAATGATAACAATAACAAGATAATGATAACAACAACATATACATACCTCCACATGTAGGTCTGTTTATTTAGTCCATTTTCTGTCTGATCATATTCTTATTCTTGTTCTTGTTCTTGCCCAGACTGAATATTAACCTCCTAGCCAACTAGGAAGAGCCTCTCCAGCTCCCTAGCTCCAAAAATCCTTGTGGTTTCCTGGCCCCTGAGCCCAAAATTCCAAGCAACAACAATGTCCTATGAGAGCTCTCCAAAATCATTCCTCCAATTTCCTCCTCCTCCTCTATCCCTTTTGAAATTCAGAAATCCTCAAACTGAAATAAGATCCATCTTCCAAGTCCTCCCCTTCTTTCTTATACTCCTCTCTCAAATCCCCCTCATTAATTCCCAAAAAGCTTATCCCCCCATTAATTACTTCACCCAACTTTTAATAATAAAATAATAAGAGACTCATTAATATATTTTAATAATTAATTAAATTTAAATTAAAAACTATGATAAAATTAATCAATTTTGGTTCTTACATACACTGACCTTTCAAGCAACTTCTTCCCGAAGTTAGAGTAATTTAAAATACAAGGGTAATGACACACGATTCATACATCCGCAACAAATAATCAACATCATCAATTTAAAATACTTATACATACTAGTGTACATGTGCAAGACATACATGTATAGCTAGCACATGCAAGACTCGTACATGTACTAATGAAAATAATTATCACACCTAAAGTAATTCTTGTATGCATCCAATCCAATCAACAAGACCATTCATTTCATAAATGATAGTAAACCATTTAAATGTTCATGAAATTCCTCATTTAAAATAATTAAGTACAAGCTACATTCACTTAGATAATTTTAGTTTAGTTAAGTAAATATAAATATACATATATACATATATTTTTCTTTTTCAAAAAGAGGAAATCAAGAAATTCTTCTATAAGGAGAAATCTGCACACACTCTGAACTACTTCTATTCATTCTTCCTCCCTAACTTACTTCCATCTTCCATCCCTATCCTTCCTCTATTGGACTATCTTGGAGCGTCAACTATATTAACCTAACTCCAAATAGAACCCTATAAGAGGAAGTGTCAACTCTCTTGACCAAGCTTCCCCAGCAGGCAACTGATAGTCATCATCACACGTCTACGGGAGCGGGAGCTAACACTGTCCCCCCATGACTCCAGGTTTTAGAGGATGCACAGTGGGAAATGCATCCACCCCTCTTAATAGGACTAGGGTCCACACTCTACCATGGAACATACAATGGCACTGTGTTGCTAAGAATTTTGTCATCGTATATTCAGTTTTAGGCAGTCTCATCACCTGAAAAATCTGCACTTGTCCACATATCATAGCAATGCATTTGAACCAATATAATTTTAGATACAAAATTTATACCATATTGTTTCTTGGTCGATGTTCACGACATCAAACTTTTATCATCATTATTCTTTGTCTATTTTATAGGCTCTTGACATGCAGATTAGTCTATAACACAAACCCATACATATCCATGCATTATCATCATGTAAATGCATGTAATTATAATCTCAATTCAGTATCCACGTACCAACAACTTTAAATGTCAATATTTTCAATTTAGAATAGATTGCATAATATCCATCATAATTCAAATAATGTTTAAACATTCATAGAATTGGCATTCACATAATGGATTGCATAATATCCATCATCATTCAAGTGACGTTAAACATTCATAGAATTGACATTCACATAGGTTCATACGTCTTAAAAGTTCAAGTGTATCAATAATAGTTTCACAATGAATAGAAAGTAAAGGTGAATTAGGTCTTAGGTAATTCTAGTTGTCTAAGTCAAAAGGTGTCATTACATACACCGAACCTTCGAGAAAACATAGCCCCGAGGTGGTCAAAAGTGAGGGATGATCTCTTCGTAAGGTCCATGATATACTAGTCCCACTGGGCCTTCACTTGGTTAGAATTATGTTGAGGCTAATAATATATTGATTTCAACTACGCCTATTTAGCAAGAACCTAACAAAGTCTCGACTCTATGTTATTACCACTTGAAAATTAACACAAGACACTTATTTTATATTTTTATTCATCCTAAGTTCCATATAGGAACCCCATATATTTAAAGTATAGCGTGTTGGTTTGACTACCATTTACAACCTTTACTCATTATTGGTTATCTTGTTAAGGGAATCCTATTTCGAGTTTGATATAGATTTGATGAAGTCATATATACAATCCCACCTAAGATATCTTGTTGATTATAAACAATCATTATTAACCTTGGTTATGATTCTAGCTTGACATTACATATGCCATCACTCATGAAATTGAGACTCAAAAGTTTTATGTGCTTAGGAACATTGACTTAGGATGATGCTAATTGATTTTTCATGTGATGTCATCACTTGATTCTTTATTTGGTCATTTTTCCAAATCTCACTATGTTCTTCAGTAATAAAGTAGATCTCGACTAAGGAAATGTCGTGTCTAGGATCCTCTTAAGAATGTTGATTTTGGTTACCTTAGGTGATTATAATAAGATATTTTCATCCACTAACATAGTGTCCTTTACCAATCAAACAAAATCATACTTATGCATATGATTTCACTTGAAATTAGGTTCAATCCTAACCTCCCACTTACTAACTAATTTGATTACAAGTTCTAAAGTATAAATATTATGTGAACAATTTTTTTATTTATTTTTTAAATCTCCCCTCCTAACTCCATTTTATGATTCTTATAAATAAATACATTTTTTTTGTTTTTTATTATTATTATTTCAATGTGCTAACATTTAATGTTTCAATTGACTATACAAAAGTAGTTATCTTTTCAAAGTGTAAAAGTAACAACAAAATCTCATGAAATAAAATTTCATTTGTTTAATATCTCCATCATATTAGTTTTAATAAATTTTCTTTATTTATTAAATTATATATATATATATAACTAAAAATTTCAAAATAAAAACATTAAAATTTTCAAAATAAAAAACATTAACAAAGTTGGTTAGAATATTCATGTTTATTTTTATATTTAACATGAAAATATTAGTTGTTATTTTCTTATATAACATGTTTTTTTTTTAACAAGTAAAAAATAAAAACCTAAGTATCATACTATATCTATCTCCTAGAAATATGTGAAGTCACTTTCATTATGGGATAGGTGATATTTAAACTAACTTTAACATCTTTGATACCATTTAATATCCAGATAATAAAATTAATAGTGGTAGTTATAAATCACTTTCACTAGAAGAGATGACTATATAGAAACTTAAAAATAAATTATTATAGACTATGTTAATATATTTATATATAAGTGTTGGGTGTATCTTTACAACAAAGAATTCAATAAGATAAATTATCATAGATTTTTAAATCAAGATAAAAGGTTACAACTAATTACTAATTTTTAAAATCTATGATAAAATAGAATAATTATCTTTATTCTAAAATAAAATAATAAATTTTCTGATTCTACTAAAAATGTATTCATTTTTTTTATTTTATTTTTATGGTTTTTTAATACTTAATCTTTATAATAAAAAAAAAAATCACACCCTCCATCTTTTCCAATAATAGTTCATAGCATATAATAACACCCTCCATCTTTTCCAATAATAGTTCATAGCATATAATAACACCCACCATTCATGCAAATCATTCTTTGTCGTCAAAAGATTTTCACAAAGGCCTTGGGAAGTAATAATGGCTTCCATCATTAACAATCAAGGCTATGGCATCAAAGAAAACATATGGCATCAAAGAAAACAGATATAAAGACCATAAAACCCTAAAAGTCCAAATTATTATTATTATTTATTTATTTATTTGTTATCTTTTAATTAATATTGTTTTACTTATTAATATTTCATAACATTATAATATAATATTCTAAAATAAAATTTTAATATAAATATTTTATAACTTTTCAAATAAGTGAGCACCACCGGAAATCTCACATTGTAATTCAATCAAGTCATGTCTATAGCTCTCCTTCTAGAAATTTCAAATTGCAATTCAACCACGTTTCTTCATGTCGTGTTGTTGAGTTCTCTTCGTCCGACTCCACCGACCATATCCATAACCTTTTTTCTTTATAGGTGGCATCGATTTCTAAATTGTTGTGCCCTCTCCAGCGTAAATATTTGTACACTGATTGTATGAGCGTACTCACTTGATTGATGTACACAACATTTATTATTATTATGAGCCCATGAGTACAATACTCATAACTCAAAGGCGAGGTGCCTTTACCAAATTCTATTTTCATAAAAGTTAGATGAGATTTTAATGTGAACATATTTTTTTTTATCAGCAATAAAGAGTAGCGCTTTATAATTTCAATTTATTTTTATTTTTATGTTTTTTTTTGTCTCTCATTCCACGAGTTATTATATTCACAGTAGTTGGGTGCACTTCGAAGATACATGGGGACCTCCCCACCCCTCATGCTTCATCGAAGTCATTTACTTAGAAGTGCTACAACCCTTTTTATGATTGTCGATGCTACTTGATCTAATAGATATTCCCCCAACCTGACTGGTAACTTGGTCTATAGCTAGTTGTGATTTCTTCGTTAGCCCAGTTGCATGAGCCTCTCGTAGTTTTCTTCATTTGTCTCGATGTATATGAAGTTGCTTGTCGTTTCTAGTTCGGTCGCCTGTAAAAATAAAAATAGACAGCTAAAATTAAAAAGTAAGGCATAATTGGACTAAATCTAATGGGAACTAGGCACCCAGTCTCATCGTTTTCCCAGCCACACTGGCGACAAAACTAAATGCTCAGAAGATATGAACATCACTCATCCTATACCCCTTATATTTACGTCGAAAGGCATATACCTATTGGAGATGGGCACAATTAATGATCTTTTAATCTTAAATTCTAATCTGATGGTTAAGCATTGAAGATGCTGGCATATTCTTAGTCGTCCTCCAAAATTAATGAGTTAGATTTATTGTTGATAACTTCCTTACATTTATAAATGCATCCGTTAACCTGTTTACTTTTTTACATTTACCTAATCATATTATAAAATTACTATACGCATATATAATTGCCACGTTTAAATAATTAAGAAGGATTAATATCTATACCAACCATATTTACGTCGAAAGGCGTATACCTATTGACAATGGACAGATTTAATAGATTTTTAGTGCTTAATCAGTTTGATTAAATATTGATGGAATATTCTTAGTCGTCCCAATAAATCAATGGTTGTGATTTCAACCACTAACTTCCTCACTATTATAAAACATCTCTTTACATGTTTATTTTTTTACTTTTACTTAATCATATTTAAAATTTACTATAGTTGCTAACTGATTGTCACATCTGAGTGATTAATAAGGTTTATTACTATCCTTTACTCTCCACTTCCTCCACCATTTTTCCTCCCCTGTCGCTTTCATCTCCACTTACTCGATTGTTTCCTCCCGTATTCCATATTCCATCAGGACCACATTCGGTGTTGATTGCAATTCCTTTGGATTTAAGCTGAGGGTTTACTGGACAATCTCAGTAATCGACCTATTAAAACGAGAACCAGTGATTCAGAGATCTCAACTCTTGTTATCGAGCGGAATTCTAATGACGACATATATATATATATATATATATATATATATATATATATATAAGAACGAGGCTTATTATATTCAAACGGTTCGACCTTGACCTGAGAGGAGATTGGGGGAAACACTATTAAGATATTATGTATGTAATAAGGATCACCCTTATAATTCCAAAGAAGGTACAGTCGACCTTTTCATAACGTAAGCAATATCGGTCATCTCGGCCTTTAAGTCGAGGGAGAAGGCTCAACCTACATTTATAACCCGATTGAGGGTCGAGCCCTCGGTTATAGATAGAGAGCCGGGTCGAGTCCACAGTAATGGAGTCACACAAAAAAAAATGTTGAAATTGTTCCAGCGGACACCCATCAGCGTTCACCAGCAGTGGGTGACGCGGTTTACCAGCCGTAAGCCTTTCGGCATTCACCAGCTGTGAGTACTCACGGCTGTGCTAGTTACACCGAAAGGCGTACACCTATTGACAATGGGCAGATTTAATAGGGGTTTAGTACTTAATAAGTTTTCTATGGAGATGATTAAATATGGTTGGAATATTCTTAGTAGTCACACAAAATAAATGGTTGTGATTTCAATCATTAACTTCCTAGCTATTATAAAGACATCAGTTTATGTGTTTACTTTTTTACATTTACCTAATCATATTTAAAAATTCAAGGTAAGATCTGAGCTTGGCATATTTAATAGGGGTTTAGTGCTTAATAAGTTTTCTATGGACAAGATTAAATATGGCTGGAATATTCTTAGTAGTCACACAAAATAAATGGCTGTGATTTCAATCATTAACTTCCTAGCTATTATAAAGACATCAGTTTATGTGTTTACTTTTTTACATTTACCTAATCATATTTAAAAATTACTTTGATAGCTAACCGATTGCCACGTAAGTGATTAACAAAAATTAAAATATTAACACCAGATAAATGAAGCCCAACAGTTTATTTGTTAATAGATAATAAAATTTAATATATTCTTTTAAAGATTCATTTCATCTTCTCAACCTTTCGATCTTCACCAGCAGCTATTTTGTTGTTGTGCTAGTTATATAATTAAGAAACATTACACAATTATGTGCTCACGTTTCATGTTGGTGCATGCATTCGTTTTAATAATAAATAATATTACCACACAGTTTTCATATTTGTAAAGAATTCGTTTATGAAATGTGAACCGTGGCATATGGCTTGATGCCCACGTCGCGTCGCTTCATTTTGGGGAAGGCACGTTTCATATGAAGTATGAACTGTGCGATTTCGGTACGTTTCATAATCTAGGGCAAGCCTTGTTTTAAAAATTCAACCTCATAAATTACCAAGCATGTTTCATATTAAGGGCACCGATTCGTTTAGTTGAGTCGTGATTTCAATTTAAATTACCACAGGTTTCAGGAATGAGATATGTGTGCCTGCATTTCCTCCTGCAAATTATCTTTCACAAGGAGATTCATAATTTACGTGCTCCAATTCTCGGTTATGCCTCCCATTTATCAGGACTGGGAGGATATGGAAGTGAAGACGGAAGTGCACGGCCTCTTAGTAACCCTGCTCTTTCCATTTTTTCAGAATTTGGGAATGAGATATGTGTGCCTGCATTTCCTCCTGCAAATTATCTTTCACAAGGAGATTCACAATTTACGTGCTCCAATTATTGGTTATGCCTCCCATTTGGAAGTGAAGCCGGAAGTGCACGGCCTTTTAATAACCTTGCTTTTTCCATTTTTCGTGGAGACAGATTTTTGGAGACAGATTTTTGTTCAAAATGTTATGTATTTTGCAAGATATTGAAAATGGGAATTACGATCTCCCAAATAGGAATTATATTTGAGCCCGACGCAGAATATTTCAGATACAGTTCTGCTCTCAAAGTTAATAGTTATCATCACTGCATAGTAACAAAAAATTGAGTGAGTGAGAGAGGGATAGCGGCTACCTGGAGAATGGCATTAAGTTTGTCAAGGAGGGCATCCCTCTTGGCTTTGGCCTTGTTCCAGCTGCTACTTAAACTCTACAAGCGCACCAATTCCTTCTCAAATTCCTCCCATTCGATCATCTTCAACTTTTTCTCCTCCTCCACTTTCACAAAGCAATATCCCTCCTCCCCCTCGCTTTTCCCTTCCCCTTCAACATTTGGTTTTGGAATTGGAATCAGAATGTTGTCGCGTGAGTCCATCAACGCAAATGAAATTCAAGATCGCGCCTTTTCTCGCTAACATGATCTCTACTACCACTACCACTACTTTCATCATTTCACTACAAACCCTTCCTTCCCCTTCTAGAGAAGGAGTTGCATGATTTTCCACAAATTTGAAACCAATGATTCGTTATGGGTGTGAAATTATACATATTGATGGTATATGGACAGATCGATGACCCATCTGTGCGGTTTAAGTGGGTGTGGAATGACCGATCTATGCTGGACACATGTCAAGAATGTAGGTATCCCTCAGCAGAGGTGGATTCTAAGATTGTTTATGTGTTTATTATTCCTCTTTCTTTCCCTCGTAACTGCACGGGAGACTCGGCTAATGCATTTCAGGAACACAAATCAAAGGTCGGAGAATCAAAGGTCAAATACAACAACGCGGATATTAAGAAATGGAGAGGAGCCCTCGATAAAGTTTCTGAAATCAAGGGTTGGGAATTGAATGAACAGAATGATCAACATCGTATTAAAAGAGCTAAAGAGGAGATCATCCTTAGAAGTGGCCGAAAACCCATTCGGGCTGGATGAATATGAACTTTGAGAGAAAAGTGGAAGAGTTTTCGAAGGAGGGACAGAAGAATGCTAAATTTGTGGCGATAGTGGGAATAGGCGGGTCTGGTTAAATGACTTTGGCCAAGCAATTGTTCAACGTCAAATGCTCTGCATTTGATGCTGCATGTTTTATCTACATGCACGAAGCATGTGCAATGCACAGATTGCAAGCTCTCCAAGGAAAGTTGTTAAAAGAGTTACTTCATCTTGATTACGAAATTTACAACACGAGTTAGGGAAGGGAGATTCATAAATCTCGTTTTGCAACAGTTCCGATGACTTGTCAGTTTCTTATAGTTTTAGATGATGTATATCACAATGACCAAATAGATGACCTCTTAGTGAAAGATGTCCTTAGAACCAGTAGTTTGATAATGATTACATCCCGTGAGAGCAACTTGTTTAGAAGTCGTCCGGAAGCCATACTGTATGAAATGAAAACAATGGACGAAATCATGCCAGAGAGTTGTTTTGTTTGCAGGCCTTCGATCAATTATACCCAGTTGTTGGATTTGAAATCCTAGCGGAAGGATTCTTGATTGTGTAAGACGCTTTACCTCTGTCGCTCGAAGTGTGTGGCACACTTATGTATTTTTCATCCCGCATCCGCTTTCACGTAAGCATTTTGTCTGTCTGAAGTTGTAGAGTTAGCAAACAAGAGCTAAAATTTTGGAATTATTATTGGGATGCACATGCGTTATCGTCTTTATTCACAGAGATAATTTCTTCTTCAATTACATATGCAAACATGTTGCAGTGAGGGCTTTAACAGATACCTTGACCCACCGATTATGAACACTTCTCAGTGATGATGAATTTTTTAGATCAAATTCAATAATCTTAGAACCGACACCTGCCAGAGAGCTTGCGTGTTCTATGCTGGTCTCTGAATCTTCTTGTTTACTTTTACTGAATATGGCCCTTTTCGGTTTGAGGTATGGAACATAAATTTCTTTGAGGTTAGTTCCATTATGTTGTTTTCTGGGAGTTGCACCCTTTTATTGAACAAGAAATAAGGTTGGATGTCAATCTTATGCCTTTCTTCTTATGAGGTTAGGGCATATGTTGTTTTACATAGGATTTGGCTATGAAGATAGTGATTAAAGGTTTGTCTGTTGTTGAAATCAGTTTTGACCACTAGCATCAGTTATATATCAATATGACTATGAGGAAAACCAAGATGTACTTTGTTGGCCTCCTTTGGTCTATAGTACTAAATGTTTCCTACATAATCAACATGCATTACCAAGTATTTGGTCAGGGATGATAGAAGGAAATAGGGTGTCTTATGTATTTTGGTCCAATATCATGTTAGCTAGGAATTGATAGGGATATAGGAATTCATCATGTATGTTGGTATAAAGACTTGGTTATTTTCATGACTTAAACTAATTAAAAATGTTTTCTAAAATTTTGTTTAGAATTTATTTTATGATTTTCTTATATTTAGAATAAACTAGGAATAGAGAGTAACAACATAATAATGATATAAACATAATAATATCAGCATCAACAACAGAATAATGATAACACCAACAAGATAATGATAACAACAACATATACATACATCCACCTATAAGTTGGTTTATCTAGTCCTTTTTCTTTCTGATCATGTTCATGTTCTTGTTCTTGCCGAGACTGAATATTAACCTCCCAACCAACTACGAACAACCTCTCATGTTCCCTAGCTCCAGGAATACTTGTGGTTTCCTAGTCTCCGAGCCCAAATTTTTCAGCAACAACAATGTCTTATGAGAGCTCCCCAAAATCATTCCTCCAATTTCCTCCTCCTCCTCCTCCTCTCCCTCTTTTGAAATTCATAAATCTTCAAACAGAAATAAGATCCATCTTCAAAGTCCTCCACTTATTTCTTATCCTCTTCTCTCAAATCCCCCTCATTAATTCTCAACAACCTTATCTTCCCATTAATTACTTCACCTACCCTTTAATAATAAAATAATAAAAAACTCATTAATATATTTTAATAATTAATTAAATTTAAATTAAAAACTACAATAAAATTAATCAATTTGAGTTGTTATAAAATAAGTGTTACTAAAAAAAGCAAAATATATATATATATATATATATATTACCCACTTACCCAACCAGTGAGGTCGACCTTGTTTATAATAAAATACAGGGATAACCTCTAATATAGAATATACAAATCATACAACTATGATCGGTGGGGCTCACACAGAGATCCGCAAACCAATTTTGCTTCCAAAATCAGTGGGGGAAGTCGATTAAGAGGGCCAGGTGATTTAATTATAGAGGTTGATGGTGCGAACAGAGCCTTGGCCTCTCTAGCTCCAATCGAGGGTGGAGGGAAAATCATAATCAGATCC
This sequence comes from Picea engelmannii, assembly GCA_009831015.1. Lineage (NCBI taxonomy): Eukaryota > Viridiplantae > Streptophyta > Pinopsida > Pinales > Pinaceae > Picea > Picea engelmannii. The sequence goes on along the minus strand of ML787907.1, from coordinate 188,619 downwards.
CTCAAACCAATGGGGTTCGCGTGCATTGGTTCTTTATCATGGTCAGATTAGTTAGGGATTTGATCCCCTTACAGACGTTCTGATCATTCTTAGTCGTCGGTCGACCTCGAAACTCATAACCCAGGACCTAGATTCACACTTGAATCTTCACTTATCCTGTCTGATTCCATGGTTTACCCAGTTCCATGGGAGGGGCTATTCATACCCTTGTTAGCGAGATAGGCGGTGCCTTTGGTACGTCTGTGCTTTTCCACATCATGGGAGGTTGAGTCTATTATTTCTTCGAAACCTTGGATGAATAGTATCGCACAAATAAAAAGAATTATCCTTTACAGGACCCCTGGCCTTTCTATTTCCTTTCTTAAAAAGGCTTTCGAGAGGTTACGCTTCATGTACGGATGAGGTTGAAATTGTTTATGATAAAATACATGCATAACCTCTAATATAGAATATACAACTCATAGATCACAACATTAAGGTACATTTAACATGCATATACATATAACCCCTTTTTATAAAACTTTCTATACATACCATTTTTACATCAAGCCTTCTTATTGTTTTATAACAAGAGTTCTTCATAATCTAAAAAATGAAATGCACTTCATATCTCTACAAGAATTCTATAGAACTAAACGAGAGTGCTTAATATTGTTAAGAAGCTCATTATCACGGTTGGCAGTAATAATTAAATGATTTCTAATTATCTTATATTTTTGTTGATATCTTCAATAGGTTCCGGCTTCACTCGTTTACATTACATAGGCACACAATTTTGGCATAAAAATTAAGAGCCTTTAAAGATCATTAACAATAAGTGACAAGATACTATTTTCTAAAATAAAAGGAAAAATCTCTTTTAATTAGAATATTGCTCCAAAATTTTGAATTGAAAGATAAGTTTATTTCCTTTATAATGCATAAGGATTAATAACTATGTCTTCCAACTATTATTTTCTAAAATCAACAAAAATCAAAATAGAGGATATACATTTTTTTTTTAAGTTGGAGTATTGTGGGAGTACTTGGATTTATTCGCCATTTGCTAACAAAAGTGCAATATATTTCTGTCTTACCTTGATGTAAAATTCAATTGCAAATTAAATTGTTTTACCTTTAATTGTTCTAACTTTATGATATGATAAGAAAACTAATCTTCGTTATTTTTAACCTTAGAATATTCATTGTACGAAGTTATGCAAATTTTCTGCTCAAATTTACATTAGGCACACTACCTCAATTTGCAAGTAAATACGTTTGCACATCTGATATTGTATTGAAAACCGTGATTAAATTCTAACTTACCATTTTACCTTTTGAACTGTGGGATCGGGTTTGAAAGGAGAACATGGCCATTATTTCACATCATGACCTGCAAGTGGCTAAATTACTATTCCCTTAAAAATCATTATTGGGTTCAAATTTATACTTGTTTTCCAGCGTTTTTAAATCCCTTGGATTGTGATTTTTACAGAGGAATATAGAACTCCTATTGGGCTAGGAGATTATAATTTTAGAGAGGACGTTCAGGTCCTAAAGGACTATCATTGAAAGGGAAGTACCCAGTCCTATCGGGACTCTAGCTAACGACTACGTTCGGGGTCCCTGCGCCTACATTGTACCCATCATAGCATTATTCATCCCTTCTCTTTAAAATCCAATCCAAGGAACCCAAGAGATCCACTCGTATTCATAAAAAGTTTCACAAGGAGAGTAAGGAGATCGATTTATTAGAGAGGGTGGACGAATAACTGGAATTAATAACTAATATTTCAACCGGAAAGATCCTTACAGGATCTGAAAGGTTTTTAGAGAAACATGAAGTAAAACACCAACGACAGTCACACGATATCGTTCTCACACAAGCAAGGAGGGGAAGCCCACACGCCCAGGGAGGGGGAGAACCCATGGTAGACTACTGCGCACCAAGGAGTGGAAATCGGTTCTTAATCCACGCAACACCAGCCAGATATTTAAACACGAATTTGCAGAACATGAATGGTAAAAGTTTTAGAGCACCGACCCAAATCCTTGAATCCAGGGCATACCGTATGTAACAGGGAAACTGTAGGGTAGCAAACTGAAGATCACGAAAGCAATTTTAGAAGCTACTAAGATCCTAACGGGATAAAATATTATATCATAAAAATAATAAGAGTAGCGCATACGCCAAGTAATTTTATGGGTTATTCACTATTGGCTATAGTCACACGGTAAGGTAAAAATTTCGAGGCGTAAATCCAATCAACAAATGATTGAAGGTCAAGGGCCACACTCATAAGCACATCGGCCGGGAAAGGGAGAAAGTGCAACACACAATCAATCGTAGCGTACGGTGTCTTAAGCATGACGCCCTCCAGTCAATGAACAAGATTTTGCCCAGTCCCCAACAAGACAAGCATTCTTCTTGACGGGAAAAATGGAGCCACATCCATGCTTCCGTCGTAATTAACAATTTAAAGAAAAGGCAGCGACCGAGAAGAATTTATCCAAGAGTATCTCTATAGCAGTGGGCAAATTGTTCAAGCATGCTTACATATGACCAGCTAATAATAACGACTGAAGGGAAAAATTGGGGTGGGGTTGCAGATTACGTTTATTTTTTCAGAAGAGGCATATCAAGGCGAGTTTTTAATCCAAGTTGAAATTGAATTGGAGTCTCGTTAGAAACTCCCTTATATAATACGCAATCATGAAGGGAACATGCTAGTCCGGTATAAAAAATCCATTACCAATTGCAACAATTTCTAAAACTATTCATACAATAAAAACTTAATACAATGCAAGTATCAAGGACAATAAAGTAACCAGCAAAGACAGATTAATAATGTTCTTTGTAAAGAGGCGTTCCCTTCGTTTTTCCGCTCGATAATCGTTGAGACTTCATTGGCACCTCCCAGCCAATGCTAGTGGTACTCTTCTTCCCCCTTAGCCCCCCGAGATGCAGAGGGTCCATGCACACAAAACCAAAAAATACTCTAGCTCCAAACTTGCCTTGCAAGGTAAAGCCACTACTCTATCTCAATCTTGGAATCCCCAACTCTCACAACTAAAACCAGTCAAAAATAATTTGGCAACATAACTTTACCAATAACGAGTGTGACCCCTTTCCTATCCATTTGTTTTATAGGAATTCTCTCACTGACCATCCTCACTTGCGAAATAATTCCATATTTTATTTTAATTAAAAGTTAATTTCCCTTTCATTTCCCAAATGCACTCCTTAAATCACTCATAGTTGTTTCTTTATTGCCCATATTCTCATTTATTGACTGACTCCTTACTAATATGAGTTACTACTATGAGTTGAGTTAAAATATGAGTCTTCTTCTAATTAAACTAGTGGTAGCTAGACTCTAGTTACCATTCTATGCGTACACATATTCTATCAGCTTTATTCTTTTCTTATCTTAATTTCCAATTTGGTATTTTCTTGCACACATGTCTATTAAAAAAAATATTTAGGTTTATTTTATTTTACTCAATTCTTAAATTGAATTACGTCATTCATTTTTAATTCAGTTAATAATTTAGTTTAGTCTTCTCACAAGAACTTAGACTTAGGCTTCATTTTTTTGAATAGGCTTAGAATTTCATTTGGGATTTACAATTAATAATTTAATTCTTTAATTAATTAATTAAAAACGGCAAGGCCTAAAGATTTTTCAAGGTTAATTATTCTCTCAAATTTTTCTAGGCCACCTAGATTCATTGACTCAAGTTTTAATTACGCGACGTGTCCTTCAAGGCGCAACTCTGTGCTCCAAGGGTGTCACTCGCCTTTGACTGGTTTTTGTAGTTGCCCAACCCTTGGAGTCATCACTCCATTCGAGAGACCTTCTGAGTGACTAAGGGCTTCTAAGGAATAAGGACTATTCCTTATTGCGCTCCTCTTAGAATCTTTGTAAAAGATTGTCTTAGTCTTCCCTCATGACATTGTGGACCTCTCGAACTAGGTAATCATTAAACACCAATTTGATCCAAAATGTCAGTGCTAGTAGGGTGTGTGATCTAGAAAATATATTTTAAACGACAATGGTTGAGTTATTATGCATGTGTTATTTTGCCATTTAGGAAATCACAAAAAGAGGAAGGAAGAAAGAGGAAACATAATAGCCATAAGACAATATGCAGATTTGAACATAAACATGAAGACAACAAACCATAAAAACCAATGTGATAAAGGAGTTTGGCAATCTCACCTACGTTTTCGGGCCTATGTCTCAGTAGAATTTCATATTTCTCTTCAAATATTTTCAAGTACATCATGAAATTTTCAATGGATTACAACAATGACCTAGTCTTGTTCTACCATATGTCAAGAAACCATCAAAATTGACGACACCGAAAATGGATGTACGAAGCTCACAGAAATGGCCCGCAAACGTGTGCTCCTCAATAGCTTCCCTCCATGACAATGGCTTTGGCTCAATATTTATGTATCATAAACCTTCTCTAAACCCCTTGCATGATTTTAAGAAGCCCTGGTTTATATAGATCTGAATTTGGTAACCATCTCCCATCTTTCCCCCAAGATCTGACCTCAAAAAGGGCCCTAGATCCCTAAAAAATGGATCAAATCCCCTCAATGAGGCTAGAAATCCATTTAAAAATCATAATATAAGGTTATAACCCCACTTAATATCACATAACAGAGAGAAACCCCCTTTCTTAGGGCTCCTGGTCACCTTGGTGCCTCCATGTTGCCATGTGCCATGCACTGACCCCTTATCGCTTAGCTCCTAGTCATAAGACTCGACCCATGTGCCAGCGTACTGTTCCTCCACTCTCCAAATAGTGGTAATCCCTAGTCACGTTCCCTTGGTCACATTGCATGGACATGTGATGACCACCCAAAATCCACATGTTGACCGTATAGAAGAGCCTCGAGTCATATGGGGCATAGATATGACCGACATTTGGGGGCTAACACATATCCATAACCACGTGCCAATGTTTATGCTATGGTTTCGTGGTACGGCTCTACGGGCGTGTTGGGGGTTGGGGCCTGCCCCCAACCCTAACCTCCACCGAACCAAACAACAAAAAAACTCAAATATAATGATTGTGCCATGGTTTAACAAGTGTCACCATAGGCAGGATGGCTAGCCCGACCCTGCCAAAGCTCTTCCTCCATGCCATAGGTCACGAGTTAAAATATCATAGAGTTCAAAAATTTTGCAACCAATCAAATGAACGAATAAATGGGTCGCACGTGGAAGCCCATGTCTGGGCCATGTGGCACCTTTCCATTCACCTGAATCAATGCCACATGTCCATCAACCATTAGTCCACCTGTCATCCGAGTTGTCAGCCCATTCACCTGCCACTGTACATGCCACATGTCAGACTTTCCATGTCATTAGTACGGATGTGCCACATGTCACCCTTGCAGTGGTGACACATGTCAGTCCCTGATTGGTCCACATATACCTACCACGTCAACAACCTGTCCATGTCACTGTACGGCTAGCTACCACACGTCACCTCTGGACACTTCCACATCAACATGACATCATGCTTATATCAGCGTTGAATTTTTTCTTGTTCACTATTGACTTTTTTCCTATTTGGACAAATGAACAAATTACGATATCTGGATCATACAATGTTCGTTTGATCCCGTTCAAGTTGCATTGGGTTGAAGATATTCTGAGCACTTTTATTTTTAGGCCTTTCTAAGCCCCATCTGGCTCCTAGATCCAATTTTGGATCAAACCTCCCCACCAAAGACCTTTTGGTCCTCCAAAAGGTTACAAAATGGAAAAAAACAAAACACTATGTTGTATAAAAATGATGTTATAGCAGATCATCATTTCAACATGTGTGATTACATTAATGGAAGAAAAATACAATGAAGATGTGACATTCACTTCTGGAAAAAACAAGTGGTTGGTTTCTTTTCCTCATGGTATTCCTCTTGCTTCGATGGTAATGCCTCTTCCTTCGTGAGTACATGCACAATCCTTTTATCCCTCTTTGGACAAACCTCTGGATTAAGCTTCCAACATTTAGCCTTTTTATTTCCACCCCTATTGCAATAAGTGCACTAAGTTTTTGGCATCCAAACATGTTTTCCCTTCTTTTTCTTTCATTTTGGAGTTGAGTCTTTATGTCGTGTCTCTTTTCTAGGTGACATAGATTTCCTGTAGAAATATTGTATTTTCCAACACTTGGCAACATAATGCTTAGGTGAATGACAAAAAGTTCAAGAATAAAGATTTCACAAGTTTCGAATAACATGATTATGTTTTTTATAATAAGAAAGAGATGTCGAAAAATCATGACCATTATACCTTCCTTGCTGATCTTCACTTTTCTTTGGAGATTACTTTCATTCACTATCACCATCAAGGTGTGCTACACCATCACCTTTCGTGAATCGATCCTAGAATGACTTAGTTCGGTGCTTTGAAGCATTAGTTTCTTCCGATGTTTTGGAACCCATGTTGGAGGATGCTCCAATATCCTCTTCGTCATATACCAATCCTAAATAACTAGGTATCTCCACAACCTCGACAGGATTAACGATACCTTGGCCTTTCTTTCCAAGGCCCTTTCCTTCATATCCCATATTGGTTAGAAATTTCAACCTATACCTCTTGTATGTTTTTCAAATGGTCCAAAACCATCTTGATGGGAATAAGGAGAAAATGATGAATGACCTTGACTGCATACCTCAAAGATGTTTTCTGAAACAGATGTATAATGAAATTCTTTCAATCCTTCTTTGCCTTTCTTGTTCTTTGAAGCTTTCTCTTGAACTGATCTCTTTCGTTCCAAGTAGTCTTCATACAACACTTTCACCATCTCAGACATGGAAAAGAGAGATTTTCGCATATCTTTCTCATCTTGAGAAATCCCCTCTTTAGATGCCATTTTCTCAACTGAGATGAGCTCTTCCGCAGTAAACATGCAAACTAAAATTCCAAACGTCAACTAGCTCTGATACTACATCGTCCGAAAAAGATCTTTTAAACGAAAATGGTTGATTTATTATGCATGTGTTATTTTACCATTTAGGAAATTACTGAAAGAGGAAGGAAGAAACAGGAACATAAAAACCATAAGATAATATACAGATCCGAACATAAGCATGAAGACAATAAACCATAAACACCAATGTGATAACGAAGTTCGACAATCTCGCCTACGTCTTTGGGCCTATGTCTCAATGGGATTTCTTATTTTTCTTCAAATATTTTCAAGTACACCATGAAAGTACCAATGGATTACAACAATGAGCTGGTCATGTTCTACCAGATCTCAAGAACCCATAAAAACTAAAGGCACCAAAAATAGATGTATGAAGCTCCCAGAAATGGCCTGCAAGGGTGCTCTCCTCAATAGATTCCCTCCATGACAATGGATTTGGTTCAAGATTTATCGAGGCATAAAATTTCTTTGAACCCCCACTATGGCTTCAGGAAGCCCTGGTTTATATAGATATCAATTTGGTAACCATCTCCCAACTTCCCCCCAATATATGGCCTCAAAAAGGTCCCAAGATGCCTAAAAAATGGATCAAATCCCCTTAATCAGGATGAAAATCCATTTAAAAATCATAAGATAAGGTAATAAACCCACTTAATAGAACATAGCAGGGCACAAACCCATATATTAGGGCTCCTTATCACCTGGGTTCTTCCATGTGGCCTTATGCCATGCGCAAGCCCCTTATCCCTTAGCTCCTAGTCATAAGACTCAGCCCATGTGGCCATGTCCCATTCTTCCACGTTCCAAACAGTGGTAAGCCCTGGTTGCGTGCCCTTGGTCTCATTGCATGGTCATGTGGCCACCACCCAAACTCCATGCGTTGAATGTATAGAAGAGCCTCAAGTCATATGAGACAATGATATGACGGGGATTCAGGGGTTAACACATATCCATAACCATGTTCCAATGTTTATGCTATGGCTTCGTGGTATGGTTCTAGGGATGTGCTAGGGGCTCGGACCTAGCCCCATCCCTAACCTACGCCAAACCACCCAACAAACAAACTCAAATATAACGTTTGTGCCCTGGTTTAAGAAGTGTCACCACAGGTGGGCTAGCTAGCCCGACCCTGCCAAATCTGTTCCTCCGTGCTGGAGGTCACGAGTTCAAATCTCGTAGAGTTAAAAAAATTTGCAACCAAACAAACAAACCAATAAATGGGTGCCACGTGGAAGCCCATGTCTGGGCCACGTGGCACATTCCCATTCGCCCTAATCGATGCCACATGTCCATCAACCATTGGTCCACTTGTCTGCTAAGTTGTAAGCCTAGTCACCTGCCACTATACATGCCACATGTTGGACCTACCATGTCATCAGTATAGATGTGCCACGTGTCACCCTTATAGTGGTGACATGTGTAACTCCCTTATTGATCCACGCATACCTACCATGTCAACAACCTATCCATGTCATTATATGGTTAGCTTCCACGTGTCACCTCCAGATGTTGTCAAGTCATCATGATGATGTCATCATGACATCATGCTGACTTTAATGATGAATTTTGTCTTGTTTGGCCAAATGAACAGATCACGATATCTGGAGCATACAACATCTGTTTGAGCATGTTAAATTGCATTGGGTTTGTAACATTGAGGCCTATGCACACGTCCATTTTGAAGAGATTATGAGAACTTTGATTTTTAGGCCTTTCTGAGCCCCATCTCGCTCCTGGATCCAATTCTAGATCATTGTGACAGGGAGGCTGCCACACCTCTCCCTCAATATTTGGTTTATGTACATGCCCCCTTATTCCTTATGTGAGTCATATTAGCAGGCATTTATCTGCCTGCATTCATCGACAAAACATTGTCAATGATCGATATACAAAATCATAATATAATTTATCATATATCACATATCCATAAATGAAATAATCAAACCAATATAGTACACCCCCTCACTCAATATGGAGTCCCAGGAGGTCCATCGATGCCATTGGGATCAACAATCTATCAAGTGTCCTACACACTTAGGGAAAAATCATCAATAACATCTGTCAATATGTATATATATATCAAATAACGTTAAATAACAATCATGAACATCATCATAAAATCCATAACGGAAACAAATAATCATGTACTATAACCAGATCACTTGCATGCAAGTGTCCTCAAAGAAAAAGTCGATAACATGTGCTCGCAAGAGAAGGATGATACATACACACCCTCTTGCTTTAAACTTCGTCCCGAAGTTGTACAATGTATAAAATGCAATAATAAAAGTATCTGAAAAGATCTATATGTCTAATCTATCAAATAAGTAAAGAAACTATTGACGCATATCATATGCGAACTCCCAAGCATCCGAGTGTGGAATATAATTTTCCCACTGTACCTTGACCTGATCGACTATTCAACGTTGTATTTTTTGAATGCGATGGTCCATAATGTGGATTGGCTCCGCAGTGAGTGCACCCTCATATGACACCTGCAAACAACTCATGTCAATCACATGGGTAGGATCACTAACATAATGTCTTAAAATAGATACATGAAAATAATCGTGAACACACCTCAAAGAACCAGGAAATGCTATTCGATAGCCCATGGGTCCTTTCTTTTCCACAACTTCAAAAAGTACCACAAACCTAGGAGAGAGTTTAGCAACCTTTCCAAACTTGATCGAACTCTTGTGGGTTTTCACCCGTAAGATAAATCCGTCGCCAAATTCATAATTGTGGTGAACGTGATGTGCATCAACATAACTCTTTTCTCGATCTTGAACTTATTTAACCCATTTTCTTATCATTTTCATTTGTTCTTCCATTTCTTGGACCACTTCTGGTCCCTCTAGGACCCTATCCTTAATTTGATCCCAGCTCAATGGTGTATGACACAGTTGCTCGTAAATAAAATCAAATAATTTCATCTTAATGTTACTTTGATAACTGTTGTTGTATGCAAACTCTACCAGTGGATATTTGGATACCCATTTGAGAGTTGTAGACATCGTGTTGATTGCGAGCGAATGTCCATTACATACAAACACAACATAACTTCCAAAATTTGGTTCGTTCTTTCTGTTTTCCCATCTGTCTCAGGGTGATAGGTTGTACTAAAGTTCAATTGTGTCCCCAAAGCCTCTTGGAAACTAGTCCAAAATCGTCTTGTAAACATCGATTCTCTATCGGATATGATCCTTTTTTGTACTCCATGTAATCTCACAATTTTTTTGACAAAAAATCTAGCTATGTTTGGCACTTGATACATCATACGTATAGGAATAAAGTGTGTACTCTTCGTTAGAGTGTCAACTATCATGAAAATTGAATCATGTCTCCTTGATGTCAATGGAAACCCAAAAATAAAGTCTGTCGAAATGACCTCCCATTTTGATTGTGGGATAATGTGCGACTGTAATAATCCTGCTCGATGTCTATGTTCAGCTTTCACTTGTTGACATTCTAGACATCGCACCATGTAACTATCTATGTATGCCTTCATTCCTTTCCAGAAGAATAAAGTCTTGAGGTCTATCTTCATCTTCGTGACTCCTAGATGAGCCATGTACACTACGCGATGCGCTTTAATTGAGATAGATATTCTTAATTCATCGTTAGTAGGTACACAAATCCTGTTGTTATACCTCATCCATCTGTCATTCTCCAATGTATAACCTTCAAACTTTGGCACTCTCATGGTATACTGTCCAATATTTTCTTTAACTTCCTTGTACCAGTCATCGTCTCTTTGTAATGCTAGAATGTTTTCTCAAAGATTTGTCTTAAGAGGTATTACTGAGAATACAGTGGTATTTGAATCAACGCATCTACCACTCTATTCACTATACCTTTTATGTAAGTAATCTCAAAGTCCTATGCGCTAAGTAATTATGACCAATGCCTTCGTTGTGCGTTCAAGTCACTCTGTGTAAATATGTGTTGCAATCCACAATGATCTATCTTTAATTCAAATTTTTGTCCAATCAGATAGTGTCTCCAAACTCTCAAGGAATATACAATTTCCAATAAATCCAAGTCATGTGTCGTGTAGTTCTCCTCGTGCCTTCTCAATTTCCTTGAAATGTAAGTGATCACTCAATCATGTTGGATAAAAATTCCACCTAAAACTTCCTTGGATGCGTTTGTGCATACCAATAATTCATTTTCCATGTCGAGGAATTCTAGTATCGGCGTTGTTGTTAATAACCCCTTGATCCTTTGAAATTATTTCACACATTTCTCAATCTATACAAACTTCTTTTTTTTCTTCTGTAGTTTCGTGATCAGATTTTCTATCTTCAAAAATTCTTCAATGAACTGTCGGTAATATCCTGCTAAACCCATAACACTGCATACTTCTTTTACATTTTTTGGCACATGCCCTTCCATAATAACCTCTAATTTCGCTAGATCTACAACTATACCTTCATTGGATATAACGTGCCCCAAGTAATGAATTTTCGATTAGTAACAAAAACATTTCGATAGTTTCACGTATAATTTGTTTTCTCGTAAACACTGTAGTACTAAGCTTAAATGTTCTTCATGTTCTTCTGTCATCTAAGAATATATCAGTATGTCATCAATGAATACTTGAACAGACTTTTTCAAGTATTTGCGAAACACCCCATTCATCAAGCCCATGAATACCCATGGGGTGTTTGTTAGTCCAAATGCTAAAGATGTAAACTCATAATGTCGAAACCTCATCTTGAATGTGGTATTAGGAATATGTTATTCTTTAATTCATAACTGGTGATATCTTGATCTCAAGTCAATCTTGGAAAACACCATCACACCCTTGATTTTATCAAACAAGTTGTCTACTCTTTACAACAGATATTGATTCTTGATCGTTTCCTTGTTCAATTGATGTTAGTCAATACAACGTCTCCACGATCCATCCTCCTTTCTTACAAAAATAACAGGAGCACCCCAAGGTGACACACTTGGACGTATAAGTCCCAAGTCTAACAACTCCTTCAATTGAATTTTCAACTCCTATAACACACACGTTGACATTCGTTAAAGCGTTGTTTCTATCAGTTTAGTTCCAGGTTTCAAGTCGATTGTAAACTCCAACTCTCTTTTGGATGGAGAACCTTGTAACTCTTTTGGAAACACGTTAACAAATTCTCGTACTACTGAAAGTTTTTCTTATCCTTCTGCCTCACCCTTTTCATTTAGTGTCAAGATTACATATAACTTACATGCTTTTCGCATGCTCTTCTATATTTTTAGGGAAGAAATGAACCTCAAGGACACTCCTTGGTTTCTTCTTACAATCACTCTTCTCTGTCCCATGTCATCGGTCAAACATAACCATTTCATCTTACAGTTGAGTATCACGTCATGCAATTCCAATCAATCCATATCGATCACTATATCATAAGATCCTAAGATTGTGACATATAGGTTGGCCTTCATTAAAAAATATCCCAAGTTAAGGCTACAGTATGTAACCCTTCCTCCAACCTTCTATATGGCACCCCAGACCATTTCTACGCATCTAAATGGGTCCTGCTTGACTTCCTTTACCTTAATTTATTTATCCCTGCACTAGAAATAAAACTCTCTATAGAACCAAGATCTATCAAAACAATAAACGTTTGGTCGATGATTTTACCTGACGTTTCGAGCATAGTGGAATGGTGCTCGACTTGGTGGTTATTCACCATTGCATGAATTCAGTGGGTCTTGCCTAAATATCCAACTATAGTGGGTCCTGCTGATCTGGCCGTACTAGCCTTCTCAACTGGATAGTATCATTGGTAATGTGGATCTCCAAAGGTCCAACATCCGGTCTTTGGTCTAGTACTCCTGGTCTCCAAAGTACAAGTTGTTGTCCTACCAGCTTGAGATCCTGGTATGTTCTGTTAAACAGGCCTAAACTATTGTTGCTATAGGCGATGTTACTGTTGATGCATTGGTCCTCTTCAGGGAGTCCTTTGTTGAGGATTTGATCATCGTGGTTTCATGAACATGGGTCCTCTAGATGTATCTTTATATTGTGATGTTTTTCTGGTAGGAGTTTGATGTTGCTACGCTCCTGAGGGTGTATGTCGAGCCAGTCTTGTAAGAGTCCTACCCTAACCACCGCTAATCATCTCTTCCTCCGCTATGAGGGCCTTCTGGACTGCATCGTGCAACATGTGAGGAATTAGGATCCTCACCTTCAAACTAATGTTGAATTTAAATCCGAACACAAAAATTTGGACCTTTAACTTCTCCATTTTCATATGTGGAGCATACCAAAGTAGATCCATAAATATGGCCTCATACTCTAGCACCATATGAACACCCTGTCATAAGGAAATGAACTCATTGAGCTGGTTCTCAATGAATTCCTTTAACAAATACCTTCGACGGAACAGTTCCTTGAACAGTTCCCATGACATGACTTCAACGACCATGTTTAGCTGAGGTAGGAGAATCTTCCACCATAGAAGAGCACTCCCCTTCAATTGAAATACTACGATGAGAAATTTCATGTTGTAGGTGTAGTCACGAAGTGAAAATCACATCTCCATGTTCTCCAACCATGCCTTGGCGACTGATCCATTCGTGGCACCTATGAAATCAATAAACTTCACCTTTTTGAGTTATCTGTGACTGCTACCACTTCTAGCTAGAGCGAGTTGTGAGCCCTCATTAGGTACATGTGCCCTAGCCTAATCTCTATCTACTCGGTTAATCAAATCCTCTGGAATCCTATGAAAGTACCTCATCAAACCAACCACATACCCCACAACAACCTGGTCCTACCCAATGACTCATTCTTCTCCTTGCGGGTTAGACCCCTCTAGTGTGGATGCTACTAGAGGCATCACACCTCTCCCCCTAGCAGCACGTTGTCTACCTCCATGGCATCCTCTAACCATGATTACCTCCATGGAAAAATTTCAAATCTTAGTTAGCGATAAGGTATAAGTTATAAGTTTAACACAAGGGAAGGCATAACGGTCCATATTCCCATGGTTGAACCCTCTCTGATACCATATGTAATGACCCCTCTGTTACGTCTACAATTAGTGATGTACAATATATAAAAAACAAAATGGCGTTAGGAAATTCACAAAATAATTAATAGAAATACCATTGACACATCATCATGATTAATAACTACACATAATCAACGCATTAACATAATAAATAGTGACTCGTGATCAACACATAAACATAAAATCACAACGCAAATCAATGCATCTCATAAAGGTAACATAAGGAACTACCCACCAAACCTATCTTGCATGGTTAGGACCTCCAAGACACATAAGCAACGCTGAAGTCTAGGATTCATCCCATTGATTTTGACCATTTAAGGTCTTAGGACTAACAACTTTTCTGAGGAACAAGGAAGTATCTAAATCCCCTTACTCAATCACACGCCGCTACTCAAAACTAGAATTATCAACATACTTAATCCTCAAATAATCATAGTGCAATAATAATCTACTCTATCTAACATATATTTCAAGAAACAATCAAGCGTAATGAATAAGAGCCTTTCACATAAGAATAATAAATCAAGAGTGCAATTACAATATTAATATTGTATATCTTAACTACACATTTTCATAATAAGGAATTTTAATGATCCCTCCATTAACAATACAAAATAAGTGTTACTAAAAAAATATATATATATAACCTACTTACCCAACTATTTAGGTCGACCTTGTTTATGATTAAATATAGACATAACCTTTAATAAAGAATATACAACTCATATATCATAACATTTAAGGTATACTTAACATGCATATAACCCCTTTTTATAAAACTTCCTATACATACAATTTATATATCAAAACTTCTTATTGTTTTATAACAAGAGTTCTTCATACTCTAAAAATGAAATGCACTTCATACCTCTCCAAGAATTCTATAGAATGAAACCACAATGCTTGATATTGTTAAGAAGCTCAGTATCATTGTTGGCGATAATTAAAGTTTTTATAATTATTTTATATTTTTGTTGATATCTTCAATAGCTAGAGGCTTCACTGGTTTGCATTACATAGGCACACAATTTTGGCATAAAAATGAAGAGCATTTAAATATCATTAACAATAAGTGGCAAGATACTATTTTTGAAAAAATCTTTTTAATTAGAATATTGCTCCAAAATTTTGAATTGAAAGATAAGTTTATTTCCTTTATAATGCATCAAGGATTAATAACTATGTCTTACAACTATTATTTTCTAAAATCAACCAAAATCAAAATAGAGGATAGACATTTTTTTTAAGTTGGAGTATTGTTTCAGTACTCTTATTGATTCTCCATTTTCTCACGAAAGGAGTTTCTCCGTGCAATATACTTTTGTCTTAAGTTAATGTAAAATTCAATTGAAAATTGAATTGTTTTACCTTTAATTGTTCTAACTTTGTGATATGATAAGCAAACTAAACTTCGTTATTTTTATCCTTGGAATATTCATTATGGGAAGCTATGCAAATTTTTTGCTCAAATTTACATTAGGCACAGTACTTGAATTTGCAAGTAAATTCATTTGCACATCCCATATTTTATTGAAAACCCTGATTAAATTCCAACGTACCATTTTCCCTTTTGGACTGCGGGAGCGGGTTTGAAAGGAGAACATGGCCATTATTTCTCATCATGACATGCAAGTCAATTTCCCTCTCATTGCCCAAATGAGTGTCTCTTTATTCTGCATATTCTCATTTATTTACCGACTCCTTACTAATATGAGTAATTAAGATAGGAGTCTTCTTCTAGTTAAACTAGTGGTAGCTAGACTCTAGATACCATTATATGCTTACACATATTCTCTAAGCTTTATTCCTTTCTTATCTTAATTTCCAATTTGGTATTTTCTTGCACACATGTGCATTAAAAAAAATCTTTAGGTTTATTTTATTTTACTTAATTATTAAATTGATTTACCTTATTCCTTTTTAATTTAGTTAATAATTTAGTTTAGTCTCCTCACAAGAACTTAGACTTAGGCTTCATTTTTTTGAATAGGCTTAGACTTTCATTTGGTATTTACAATTAATAATTTCATTCTTTAATTAATTAATTAAAAACGTCAAGGCCTAAATAATTTTCAAAGTTTAATTATTCTCTCAAGGTTTTTGAGGCCACCTAGATTCATTGACTCAAGATTTAATTACATGACGTGCCCTTCAAGACACAACTCCGTGCTCCAAGGGTGCCACTCACTTTTGACTAGTTTTGGTAGTTTTCCAACCCTTAGAGTCAACACTCCATTCGGGAAACCTTGTGAGAGACTAAGGGATTCTGAGGAATAAGGACTCCACCTTATTGCACACCTCTTAGAATCTTCATGCGAAACTGTCTCAGTCTACCCTCATGACATCGTGGGCCTCTCAAACTAGGTAATCATTAACCTACAATTCGAGCCACGATGGGAGTGCTAATATGTCATGACAGGGACATTGCCACACCTCTGCCTCAATATATGATTTATGTGCACGACCCCTTTCCTCTTTATGTGAGTCAGATTAGCAAACATTCGTTAGCCTTCATCGATCGACAAAACACTATCAATGAACGATATACAAAATCATAATATAATCGATCATATGTCACATATGCATAAATGAAATACTCAAACCAATACAATCCATTCGGTGACTCAATATGGAGTCCAAGGAGGTCCATCGATGCCATCGACATCCACAATATGTCAAGTGTCCTGCACACTCAGGGAATACTTGTCAATAGAATATGTCAATACAGATATATTAAATAATGTTAAATTACACTTATCATCATCATCATAAAATCCATAAGAGAAAAAACTAACCATATACTATAACTGGATCACTTGCACGCAAGTGTCCTCAAAGAATAAGTCGATAACATGTGCTCGCAAGAGAAACATGTTACATACACCCTGTCGTGTTTTAAACTTTGTTCTGAAGTTGTACAATGTATGAAATGCAATAATAAAAGTATTTGACAATATCTATAGGTCTAAATTATCAAATAAGTAAAGAAATTGTTGACGCATATCATATGTGTCCTCACATGTAGTCAATTGTGGACTATAATTGTCGCACTAGACCTTGAGCTGATCGAGTATTCGATTTTTTTGTTGTCGAATGCGATGGTACAAAATACAGATTGTCTCCACCATGAATAAACCCTCATCCAACACCTACAAAGAAATAATGTCAATCACATGTGTAGGATCACTAAATTTCTTAAAACAAATTCATGAAAAACATTGTGCATATGACTCAAAAAATCAGGCGCGGTTAGTTGACAGGCCAAAGGTCCTTTCTTTTCCACAACTTTGAAAGGTCCCACAAACCTAGGAGAGAGTTTATCAACCTTTCCAAACTTGATCGAACTCTTGTGCGTTTTCACCCACAAGGAATCTCGGTCGCCAACTTCATAATTGCGGTGAACGCGATGATGTCAATCTTGTGCTTATTTAATCCTTTGTCGTATCATTTGTTTGGTTCTTCCATTTTTTGGATCACTTCTGGTCCGTCCAGGACCATATCCTCAAGTCGATCCCAACTAAATGGTGTCTGACATGGTCGCCCATAAAGAAACTCAAACAGTGTCATCTTAATGGTACTTTGATAGTTGTTGTTGTATGCAAACTCTACCAGTGGCAAGAACTCTTCCAAATATTTTTGTTGGTCCATTACATACATACGCAACATATCTTCCAAAATTCGGTTCTCCCTTTCTATTTTCCTGTCTATCTCAAGGTGATACATTGTACTAAATTTCATTTGTGTCCCCAAAGCCTCTTGGAAACCGGTCCAAAATCGTCTTGTAAACATCGATCCTCTATCGGATATGATCCTTTTTGGTACACCATGTAATCTCATGATCTCGTTGACAAAAAATCTAGCTATGTCTGGCACTTGAGACATAGTACGTATAGGAATAACGTGTGCACTCTTTCTCAGAGCGTCAAATATCACGAAAATTGAATCTTGTCTTCTTGTTGTTTGTGGCAACCCAAAAATACCATCGAAATGACCTCCCATTTCGATTCCAGGATAATGTGTGGCTGTAATAATCCTGTCGGATGTCTATGTTCAGCTTTCACTGACTGACATTCTAGACATCGCACCACGTAACTAACTATGTATGCCTTCATTCCTTTCTAGAAGAATGAATTCTTAAGGTCTACCTTCATCTTCGTAACTCTCAGATGATCCATGTACACTATGCAATGCGCTTCACTTAAGATCATGATTCTTAATTCGTTGTTAGTAGGTACATAAATCTTGTTTTTATACCTCATCAATCCATCATTGTCCAATGTATAACCTTCAAAATTTTCTACCCTCATGGTATCTTGTCCAATATTTTCTTTAACTTCCTTGTACTCATCATCGTCTCTCTGTAACTCTAGAATATTTTCTCAAAGATTCGTCTTAAGAGGTATTATCGAAAATACACACAATATTCAACTCAACGCATCTGACACTCTATTCAACATTCATTTTATGTAAGTAATATCGAAGCCGTATTCACTGAGTAATTATGACCGATGCCTCTGTCATGCATGCATGTCACTATGCGTAAATATGTGCTGCAATCCACAATTATCTGTCTTTAGTTCGAATTTTTGTCCAACCAGATAGTGTCTCCAAACTCTCAAGGAATATACAATTGCCAATAAATCCAATTTATGTGTCGTGTATTTCTCCTCATGCCTTCTCAAATTCTTTGAAATATAAGTGATCACTCAACCATCTTGCATCAAAAGTCTTCTTAAACCTTCCTTGGATGCATCTGTGCATACCAAGAATTTCTTGTGCATGTCGGGGACTTTTAGTTTTCTATCTATGAAAACCTTCAACAAACCATCGATAATATCCTTATAAACCCATAAAGAAGCATACTTCTTGTACATTTGTCGGCACAGGCCATTCCATAATAGCCCATACCGATCACTATGTCATAAGATACTAAGATCGTGACATATAGGTTGGCCTTCATTACAAAATATTTGAAGTTAAGGGTACAGTCTATAACCCTTCCTCCAACCTTATATTTGGCACTCGAGGCCATTTCTACGTATCTAAAATCATCTTGCTCGACTTCCTTTCCATTAATTTCTTTTAGCGTTGGAGTAGAAATAAAAATCTCTATAGCACCAAGATCTATCAAAACACTAAAATTTTGGTCAGCGATTGTACCTGACGTCTCAATCATAGTGGAATGGTGCTCAACTTGGCGGTTATTCACTGTTGGATGAATCCAATGGGTCTTCCCCAAATATCCCACTATAGCGGGCCTTGCTGATCTGGTCGCTTTGGCCTTCTCAACTAGACAGTATCACTGATAATGTGGCTCTCCACAAGTCCAACATCTGGTCTTCGGCCCAATACTCCTAGTCTTCGAAGTAGAAGTTGTTGGCCGACCAGCCTGAGATCCTGGTATGTTTTGCTGAACATGCCTAATATGTTCTTGTTCTAGGCGATGTGGTTGTTGATGCAGTGGTCCTCTATAGGGAGTCCTCTGCTGAGGATTCGTTCTTTGTGGTGTCATGAACATAGGTCCTCTAGATGTATCTCAACACCATGATGTCTGTCTGGCGAGATTCAGATGTTGTTGTGCTCCTGATGTCATCTGTCCAGTCGATCTTTCAGGAGTCCTGCCCTAACCCTCATTAGTCAACTCTTCCTTCGCTATGAGGGCCTTATGGACCAGATCAGGCAACATCTGAGGAATTAGGATCCTCACCTTCAATCCAATGTTGAAGTTAAGACTGAACACAAAATTGTTGACCTTTAGCTTCTCCATGTTCATATGATGAGAATACTAAAGCAACTCCATAAATATGGCCTCATACTTTGGCACCATACGAACACCCTGTCGTAAGGAATTGAACTCATTGAGATGGAGTTCAATGAATTCCTCTAAAAAATACCTCTGTCGAAAATGTTCCTGGAACAGTTCCCATGACACTTCTTCGATGACCATGTTTAGCTGATGTAGGAGCATCTTCCACCATAGAAGAGCACTCCCCTTCAACTGAAATACAACGAGGAGGAATTTAATGTTGTAGGTGTAGTGACAAAGTGAAAAGAACATCTACATGTTCTCTAACCATGCCTTGGCGACTGAGTTGTCCGTGGTTCCCATGAACTCGGGAAACTTCAACTTTTTGAGTTCTCTCTGAATGCTACCACTGCCAGTTGGAGCGTGTTGTGATCCCTCATTGGGTATAGGTGCCCTGGCCTCATATCTATCTAGTCTTTTAATCAAGGCCTCTGACATCCTATGAAAGGACCTCATCAAACCAACCACATTCTCCCAGAAGAACCTACTCTGCCCAATGACTCGTTCTTCTCCTTGGGGGTTAGACCCCTCTCGAATGGATGCTATTGAAGGCCTCACACCTCTCCCCCAAATAGTACGTCGTCTACCTCCGTGGCTTTTTTTAACCATGATTACTTGCATGGACAAATTTCAAATCTTCGTTAGCGATAAGATCTAAGTTAAAATTTTAACACAAGAGAAGGTGTAACATTTCAAATTTGCAGGGTTGAACCCGCTCTAATACTATATGTAATGACCCCTCTGTTACGTCTACAATTAGTGATGTACAATAGATAAAAAAAATTGCGTTAGGAAAGTCACACCATAATTAATAGCAATACCATTGACACATCATCATGATTAATAACTACACATAATCAACGCATTAACCGAATAAATAATGACTCATGATCAAGACATAAACATACAATCTCGATGCAAAACAAACATATCATAAAGGTAACATAAGGAACTACCTGCCCAACCTATCTTGCATTGTTACGACCTCCAAGACACATAAGCAACGCTCAAGTCTAGGATTCATCCGATTGATTTTGACCATTTAAGGTCTCAGGACTAGTGACTTTTTTAAGGAATAAGGAAGTATCTAAATCCCCTTACTCAATCACACGTCGTTACTCAAAACTATAATTATCAGCATAATTAATCATCAAATCATCATAATGGAATAATAATCTACTCTACCTAATAAGTAAGATATTTCAAGCAACAACCGAGCATAATAAGTAAGAGGCTTTCACATAAGAATAATAAATCAAGAGCACAATTGCAATATTAATATCATATAACTTAACTATACATTTTCATAATAAGGAATTTTAACATCCCTCCATTGACAATAAAAAATAAGTGTTACTAAGAAAAGAGCAATATATATATATTACAGACTTACCCAACCAGTTAGGTCGACCTTGTTTATGATTAAATACAGACCTAACCTCTAATATAGAATATACAACTCATAGATCATAACATTTAAGGTATACTTAACATGCATATACATATAACCCCTTTTTATAATACTTCATATACATACCATTTTTACATCAAGACTTCTTATTGTTTTATAACCAGAGTTCTTAATACTCTAAAAATGAAATGCATTTCATACCTCTCCCCCTCTAATATAGAATATACAACTCATATATAATAACATTTAAGGTATACTTAACATGCATATACATATAACCTCTTTTTATAATACTTCATATACATACCATTTTTACATCAAGACATCTTATTGTTTTATGACAAGAGTTCTTCATACTCTAAAAATGAAATGCACTTCATACCTCTCCAAGAATTATATAGAACGAAACCACAGTGCTTGATATTGTTAAGAAGCTCATTATCATTGTTCGGAGTGATAGTTAAATGGTTTATAATTATTTTCTATTTTTGTTGATATCTTCATTGTTCGGAGTGATAGTTAAATGGTTTATAATTATTTTCTATTTTTGTTGATATCTTCAATAGGTACAGGCTTGACTGGTTTGCATTACATAGGCACACAATTTTGGCATAAAAATTAAGAGCGTTTAAAGATCATTAACAATAAGTGGCAAGATACTATTTTATAAAATAAAAGGAAAATCCTTTTTAATATGAATATTGGTTCAAAATTTTTAATTGAAAGATAAGTTTATTTCGTTTATAATGCATCAAGGATTAATAACTATGTCTTACAACTATTATTTTCTAAAATCAACCAAAATCAAAATAGAGGATAGACATCTTTTTTTAAGTTAGAGTATTGTGCACTTGGATTGATTCTCCATTTTCTCACGAAAGGAGTTTGTCGTGCAATATATTTGTCTTATGTTAATGTAAAATTCAATTGAAAATTAAATTGTTTTACCTTTAATTGTTCTAACTTTGTGATATGATAAGAAAACTAAACTTCTTTATTTTTAACCTTGGAATATTCATTGTACTAAGCTATGTAAATTTTCTGCTCAAATTTACATTAGGCACTGTACCTCAATTTGCAAGTAAATGTATTTGCACATTCGATATTTTATTGAAAACCGTAATTAAATTTGATCGTACCATTTTCCGTTTTGGACTGTGGGACCGGGTTTGAAAGGAGAACATGGCCATTATTTCCCATCATGACCTGCAAGTGGCTAAATTACTATTCCCTTAAAAATCGTTATTGGATTCAAATTTATACTTGTTTTCCAACTCGAAAAGGCATTTTTAAATCACTTGGATTGCGTTTTTTACAGGGGAATCTAGAACTCCTATTGGTCTATGAGATTGGAATTTTACAGAGAGATTTCAAGTCCTAAAGGGCTATCGTTGAAAGGGAAGTTCACAGTCCTATCGGGACTCCAGCTAACCAATAAGTGCAGGGTATTTGCGCCTACATTGTACCCATCATAGAATTATTCATCTCTTCTCCTTAAAATCCAATCCACGGAACCCAAGAGATCAACTCGCATTCAGAAAAAGTTTCACATGCTATTACATACCTTGTATACAAGGAGAGTAAGGATATCGATTTACTAGGTAGGTGGACGAATAACTAGAATTAATAACTAAGATTTCAACTGGAAAAATCCTTACAAGATCTCAAAGGTTTTTATAGAAAAACAATGTAAACTACCAAGACAGTCACACGACAGAGTTCTCACACAGGAAATGAGAGGAAGTCCACACGCCCAGGGAGGGGGAGAACCCATGGTAGACTATTGTGGACCAGGGAGTGGAAATCGGTTCTTAATCCACACAGCACCAGCCAGAGATTTAAACATGAATTTGCAGAACATCAAGGGTAAAATTTTTAGAGCATCGACCCGAGTCCTTGAGTCCAGGGGATACAGGATGTAACACATAAACTCCAAGGTAGCGAAGTTACGATCAGGGAAGAAGTTTTAGAAGCTACTAAGATCCTAAGGGGATAAAATATCAGATCATAAAAGTAATAGGAGTAGAGCATACGTCAAGTAATTTTATGGGTTATTCACTGTTGGCTACAGTCACACGGTAAGGTAAAAATTTCCAGGTGTAAACCCAATCAACAAATGATTGAAGAACAAGGGCGGAGACAGCGCAACATGCAATCAATCCTGGCGTATGGTGTCTTAATCACTACGCCCTCCAGTCAAGGAACATAATTTAATTCTTCTTTATGCGCTTTTTCCCAGTCGCAAACAAGACAAGCAATAGATGACAAAACTGGAGCCACATTCTTGGCATTTGGTTACAATGAATTACTTCAAAGATGGATTTGGATCTTATTATTTTGGGTTGGTTGCAATTAAAATAGACCAAGTTAGAATATGGATAGGAGTGCATTTAATAATGAGTTTCTTGTGTAAATGTATATAAATTCATGTAGGTCATAGAGGCAAATACGACAGAGTGAGAGGAATAAGAGAACTTGCAAGTCTATTGTCATCTCCATGATCTGAATAATAAGACAACCGATGTCTATGCTTGGTGGACATAGCACAACGTTTGGGTGAAGTGAAATTCATGTGTTTCTTATCTATGTGATTGTTAATTATCATATGTGAATTGTGTTTTCTGCATTTGCAATTCTAACAAGTGGTATCAGAGTTGGTTGGAAGAGAGGGTGTCGAGGACATCAAATTCTCAAAAAAGCCGCAGGAGTGAAACCTATATACAGTGCATCGATTTCCACATCGTCACAGGGGCCTCCTCTTGGAAGATGCGACGTCCTATAGGCTGACCTATGTATAGTGCATCGATTTCTACATTCTTGAGCATGTCACACTCTGGTTGTATCAGGAGGAGCGACGACCACCATACATCGTCGCAGCCTGGTTGTAGTTGGAGGTGCGACGATCCTTTGAAGCACGTCGCAGGGAACTCATTTGGGTAGGTGCCACGACTCCTTAAAAATATTCGCATGTTTTTTTCAAAGAAATTTATGTCTGGTGTTGTGAAAAATTTAAGGTATGAAGTCACATGGTTTTTTAAAATTGAATTTCCTTTTAAGAAACATGAACAAGTCAAAAAGTCAAGTCACTTGGAGGCTTCTTTAAAAGGTATAAAAGGAATTACTATATTTGGAATATAGTATGGAATGGAGTATTTGGAATATAGTATGTAAAAGGTATAAAGTGATTTTAAAAGGTTAATTTTATTTTAAAGGTGAGGTTGGTAAAATGATTTTTTAATTAAACTTTTAACTAAACATTTTGGGTTAATATTATTATTTCTTCACATTTAAAAGGGTTTTATAAGTAGTGGGTATTAGGAGATTTTGTGCTAATGGCTATGATGGTGGTATAAAGGGATGTTGTGTGTGGGATTCTACTTCTCATAAGGTCATCATTGATAGAGATATAGTATGTATGGAACAACCAAAAGGGTTGATTCAATATCACAACGGTAAATTTGTTTGTATGCTAGAAAATTCATTGTATCACCTATTGGTACCTAGGCAAACATACAAGAGGTTTGAATTCTTCATAGTGATTCATAATTTTTCAAAGGGTGGGAATGACTATACAATTTATAGTACATTCAAAGTCTTGATGTTATTTGTTGATCATATGCTCAATGCAAGCTGAAACGTGGATAAAATCAATGAGAAAATGACTCAAGTGGACAGGAGAATTCAGATGAGGGATCAAGGAGCAACAAAAAAAATTATGGACATTGGAGTATACAAACATGGTAATGGTAAGTTGTGGTTGGAGTTCAGTATGAACATTGTAAAACTAGTTTTTATTCCTCTTTCTTTCCATTATAAGTTTTCTTCAAGCATAGGTCGTGTCTATAAAGAGGAAAAGGTTATGTCTCGTGTAAGTTCAATAGGAGGTTTGTTGTATGTGATGAAATGGTTAAGACTAGATGTTTCACATGCTAATGATGTTGTCAGATACGTGCCATATTCAGGTGTTGCAGTGAAATGGGTGCTTCAACGTTTGAGAGGCACAAATGTCACCTATAATGGTTACACTGAGATGGTCTGTGATAACTGTAATCTATATTTTACAGGTATCTTAGATAGAAGGAGATCTATCACTAAATATGTCTCACAGCACTGTTGTGGAAGACATGTTGGAGGTGGAGTGACCCCTCAGGAAATCCAAACTCGTGCAAGTCACACTAGCAAGATCATGAAACAAGTTTTATTAGAAAAGCTGCAGTGGTGCTTGGCTTATCTTGGCTTGCAGAAAAGGTGATGAACAAAAGGAAGGAGAAAGGTATTAGGTTAATTTTTTTCAAGGTGGATATTGTTGGGATTTTGTGACAATGAATTCCTTCAAGGATGGACTTGGATCCTATTATTCTATGTTGGTTGCAACTAAAATAGACCAAACTATAATATGGATAGGAGTGCATTTAATAATCAGTTTCTTGTGTAAATGTGTATAAATTCATGAAAGACTGTAGAGGCAGATACGATAGAGTGAGAGGAATGAGAGAACTTGCAAGTATGTTGTAATCATTATGATCTGAATAATAATACAACTGATGCCTATGCTTGGTGGACGTAGCCCAACGTTTGGGTGAACCATGTGAAATCCATGTGTTTCTTATCTGTGTGATTCTTAATTATCATATGTGAATTGTGTTTTCGACATTTTCAATTCTAACACATCCATGCTTCTATCGTAATTGACAATTTAGAGAAATTAAATTCAAGTCTATATGCAACTAAAGGTAGTGATTGAAAAAAATTTCACCTTGATTATCTCTATAGAAGTGGGTAAATCATTCAAGCATTCTTACGGATGACTAGCTAATAGAAACGATTGAAGGGAAAAATCGAGTTTGTAGATTAGGTTTCGTTTTTTCAAAAGAGGCATATCAAGCTGAGTTCTTAATCCAAGTTTTCCAGAATGTCCATTTAAAATCTATGTCTAATGCCTTAGTTTACATTTGATTATGTTCTGGTCTTGATTAATTTAACAACATTAAGAAGAAACCCCACAAATGGGTAAATGGATAACAATGAAATACAAAATTCAATATCTAGTTGAAATTGAATTGCAGTCTCGTTAGAAATTACCTTATATAATATTCAATCATCAAGGGAACATGTCAGTCCAGTATCATAAATCCATTACCAATTACAACAATTTCTAAAACCATTCATACAATAAAAACTTAATACAATGCAAATACCAAGGAGAGTATTGTAATCGACGAAGACAGATTGATGATGATCTTTGACAACTAGCATTCCATTCCTTCTTCTGCTCGCTAATCCTTGAGACTTCATTGGTACCTCCCAACCAACTCTACGGGTACTCTTCTTCCCCCTTATCCCCCTGAGCTGCAAAGGGCCCAGGCACACTAAAATGGTAAATACTCTAGCTCCAAACTTGTCTCGCAAGGTAAATCCACCACTCTATCTCAAGCTTGGAATCCCCAACTCTCACAAGTAAAATGAGTCAAAAATAATTTGGCAGCATAACTTTACCAATAACCAGTATGATCCATTTCCCATCTTGACCATTTTATTTATAATAATTCTCTCACTGACACATCCCCACTTTCACAAATAATTCCATATTTTATTTTTATTAAAAGTCCATTTCCCTCTCATTTCCCAAATGTGCTCCTTGAATCACTCCTGATTGCCTCTCTATTCCCCATATTCTCATCTATTGATTGACACCTTATTAATTTGAGTTGAGTTAAAATATGATTTTTTTTCTAGTTAAACTAGTGGTATCCAGACTCTAGATACCATTCTATGTGTACCCATATTCTTTCGGATTCATTGCTTTCTTATCTTAATTTCCAATTTGGTATTTGCTTGCACACATGTATATTAAACAAATCTTTAGGTTTATTTTATTTTACTTAATTCTTAAATTGATTTACCTCATTCCTTTTTAATTTAGTTAATAATTTAGTTTAGTCTCCTCACAAGAACTTAGACTTAGGCTTCATTTTTTTTAATAGGATTAGACTTTCATTTGGGATTTACAATTAATAATTTCATTCTTTGATTAATCAATAAAATATTTCCGGTGTCAATAAGACTCGGGGTCGGGTCCATGGTCTATCAAACAAACCATTGGAAAAAGTCTTAGTTATTTCTACATACAACTGAAGGTTGTGACCATGGTCTAATCCCACACTCAAATACTGGTAGTATATATTTTATCCCCTGTCACAATCAAGGGCCCAAACATTAGTCCAATGAAAGGATGATCTAACGATTGTGTTTTAATCAACTGTTGATATGAATAGTATGCACATCTCAACATTGTGGAATTTGTGTATCTTGTCCACTGCACGCATTAATCCTAGAATGAAGTGTCACAAAATCAACCGATGGTCCATATCTAAAGAGAAACCCCTCCATAAAGTTAACGAACAATAAAATTCAATATGCTCTATGGATCTCCATTATTGGATATTATCTAGGCCATGATCAATGGTGTTGGCTTTGATTCGTCCACCCAGTCAATGACAAATGAGGATTGTTGATCTACATATGGTCAAGGATCATAAATCAACCTCGATAATTTTTTTCCCATGTTGCATCATAATATGGAGTTCATATTTATCCTCTGGTTTGGATCTAACGATTGAGATTCAATCCTCTATGCAATACGATATGATGACCAAAACACCTTTGATCTAGATCTAATAGTCAAGGGTTGTAAAACGTGTAATATACAATTACTCTGCAATCTCACTATCAAATGGAAAATATAATTTACAAATTCATTCTTTTGATTGTTGGAGAAGGGGATCGAAATTAGAATGGAACTAAGGGACACATAACACCATAGGTGAAATCATACCCTGACTTTATTAATTCAATACTATAATTGAGGATGAACTGTCTTAGAGTTCTCTAAAATCAACACACACACAACCTCAAACTCTCCAATATATACAACCTCACAATTTACACAATGATATAGCTCGAATGAGCCTCATATGAATCTAACAACCACACACTCGCCAAGTCTCAACAAACCCTTAAATTAATCACTCTTTTCTAAAAATCAACAAACGAATTACACCTAATACAACAAATTCAATCTAAACATATTCTATATATCTCTCAACGTATATGTTATAATGAAAAATTAAAGCTAAGGTAACCAACCCCCTTTAATAATTTTTTTGACCCTCCTGGGGTCAGAATTCAAGATTTCATTTGATGCTCCTGCATTAAAGAGATAGCTATTTGAAACCAAACTAAGAAACTGGAATACAAATATATTAAACAACAATATATTTCTCTATCATCTTTCATAAAGATATACCTATTTTCAACAAAACTAAGAAAGTGGAACTATGTATTTCACCAATATATTGAGTAGGTCCATCATCAAAGGAGATGTTTTCCTCCAACTATGATTTCAGAAAAGTTGTTGGGTTTCTTAGGGCTACCTCTATATATTAGGAGCACAATTCCTTTTTATCAATATTTAACTTTCCTAGTGGTTTTCTTTCCTTTTTTTACTTTCAACTTTTATCAGGATGGGCACTTACAATAAGCTAGGAATAGAACTTTAAGGAATACCTGCAAGGTAACCCTAGAAAGTCCTTGTGAATGTCTTGATGCAAAGATTAACACAATCATAAAAAATTGAAAGAATGGAAAAGTAAAATGATAATAATTTCTTGTTGAGATCAATATCAAAAATGAAAACTTTCATGGAGATTGTACTACCAAAATTTCAAATAAAACTAGCATAAATTAATGCAAAATTAATCTACTACTATAGTCATGATACCATTTTTATTCACCTCAAATTTTAATAAAGTTATGGAACAATGTATTCATTGTCAATGTTGAAGCCAAATAATTACATTTGACCAATAAGAGAATAAATGAACAAACTTCTCAAAGTGGGGCATTGATACAAGAAAAACAGTTTAAAGGGTGAGTGCATGATAATGATGGTCTCTCATGAAGCATTAGTGGCAATGAAAACATGGAAAAAAATCAATCTATCAACTTAGAGGGATTATTTGAGGTACGTTCACAATCATTTTGAATATGGTGTAAGAAAATAAAATGTAGGCAACTAAATTAGATTATGAGATGTATAAGTATTATTTATGGAAATTTTCTATAGATATGTGAAATTCAATCTTTTTCTAATAGTGATATGTTATATTTCCTAAAAAATATAATGCATATGTTCCTTTTAGTGTAAGTGTTGAATACCGAAAATATGATATTTCCTTAAAAAAAATTGTACTCTTGTAAAGAACACATTGTTCTTGTGCGCAATTATTTTTTTCAGTGAATTGGGTCTAGCCTCAGTAGTTGGAAGGATTGACTATTAAACTCCCCACCCAGGTTCGATTTCTACAAGTTACATTTTGATGACACTTAATGGAGTATGATTGTTAACAAAATATAGTTGTTAACGAAGTATTGGGGGAGGATATCTTCCCTAGAATCCAAAAAAAAACAATTTTGAAAACATGAAATTTTGAATTCTTAATCCCACCAAGTAAATTTTGAATTGAAGTAACTTCCACTATAACATCCATGGGATATTATCACTAAAAAATCACAAAAAATTATAAAACGTGTCATTTTACTCACAACCATAACACCTTAACAAAAGGACTAAAAATATGTTCTTATACCCAGAACACTTAACACTAACACCCTTGGTTGAATATGATCAAATCCTATAGTTGATCACTCATGTGTTATATTACACCATGTCTCTCTTTGTCTCTCTTTTTTTGGTCTCTAATATAACTCTCCTTAAATATTATAAGTATGATTAAATTGATCGTGTTCATATTGTTTAAGAGATACTTTAGTTGAACAAGAAAAATGAATCATCAAAAAATAATAGTGAGAAGAAAACCACAAGAGTTTTTATTTAGTTCATCATGCTAGATCTAACACGTTTGGGATAATATATTTTCTTCTATACGAAGATCCATCAATTCTTAATAAGTTTTAAGAGAAACTACTCTTCATTAAGAAGGATAAGTTAACTAAGCATAGACTTTACAGGAAGGGTAAGTCATTTTTACACATAGTATCACTTATAAGATATTTGAATTCAATTTTCAAGGAATTTGATATAATTAGATATTAATAACACTAAGAATAATTTTCCTTCATGAATATTATATTCCCCTCATAAAAAAATTTAAATTGGGGTTTATGTTATTCTTTCCCCTTTTCCCAATACTCATGGTATCATCATAGAACGTGCCTCTTATTCCTAATGAATAGGATATGTTTTTTAATGGACACTAAGAATAAAAACCTTTGTTTAGAGACTAGGCCCATGTTTTCCTTTCTTAATCCATGGAAGGGATCATCATATCCATTTTTTATTATGAAAAATATACCATTAGTTCCCATATTCATAGTTGCAATATTTATGCATAGGAATTGAGCATGAGAAAGATTCATTTAGGATCCAAGGACTTTGTTTTCCTCCTGTAGCCATGGTATAGGCCTTAAATCTGGTATGTGTTGTGAATAAATTCTCAATTATGTCCATATATTACCTTGAGGCAAAATATATCTTAGAAAGTATTGGTGTGGTTTTTTAATTCCTATTTTATCACCCATGAGCTTCAAAAGATTAATTTTGGATATAAATTCTTTGTTTTCTTCACTTTACCACAATATAGGCCCCAAGACAAAATTCTATTGTGAAAATAATACCAATGGTGCCAAATCTATCCCATAGAGGCCAAAAATTTCCTAAAATGATGTTAAGTGGTTTTTCAAAGACTACTACATGAATCTTGATCTTGTCAAGTTTTAATAAGGGCCTTAGCACCTTATGTTCCTTCCCTAAGCATTTTTAAGGCCCTTAGTGCATTATGTGGTGTGAAAGACCTCCTAATTGAAATGAGGTCAAACATAGATGTATTGTAACCCAAATGTGGTGTTTAGAATCTATGAATGCTTCCCATATCCAATCTAAAGGCTAGATATCCTTAGAAATGATTTGTGTGGTGGAAATATGATTTTTAATAGTCGTGAGATGAAGAATGTATTTTTAGGGTTTGATGTCCTTGGTTTCCTTGCTTAACCATGGTATGGGTCTTGAGACCTATTATTAGTAAGTAAAACATTCTAATGGTGCCCATCTTCTGATTTAGAAGACTTATTCATGGCCATCGAGAATGAAAAATATTCATTAGGGCCTAAGGCTCTCATTTTCTTCCTCCAATCATGGTACATGTTGTAACTCCCCCATATTTTTTGTGAAAAAATTCTTAATGGTGTCCATATCTCACCTAGAATCCATAGCTCCCTTGGAGAGGATACATATGGTTTTTAAAGCCTTTGGTCATGGTCATTGAGTGTGATAAGATCCATTTTGAACCAAAGTTTATTTTCATTCCATATTTATTGTATAGGAACTCAGACCCATTTTTGTTGTAAAAAACATATTAATGGTACCAAAGATCCCCCACAAAATCCAAATATATCCTCTAGAGGTATTGTGTGCTTTTTCAAGGACTAGTACATGAAGCCTTATCCAAACAAGACTCAAATAGGAAAATATCATCTGATGTTCCTCCCCTAACCTCTTATAAGGCCCATAGTGCATTATGTGGTGCGGAAAAAATACTAATGGCCTTGAGTTCGAACTAGGAGACGTCGATACCCAAATGTGGTGCTCAATACCATTGAATGGAACCATATCCTACTTGGAGGATGATAATCCCTTAAAGATGATGCGTGTTGTAGTTTGATCCATTTTTCATGAACATCAATCCTAGGGATATTTTATTTAGGACCCAAAGTCATTGTTTTCATCCCCCGAACATGGTAGGGCTCTTGAGATCCATTTTTATTGTAAAAAAAATAATAGTGTTTGTCATATTCCTAGTCAAAGGCCTTATTCATGGAAATTGAGCATGAGAAACCTTTATTTATGTACTATGGACCTCTTTTTCCTCCCTTGGTCATGGTACATGCCATAAATCCCATATTTTTTTGTAGAAAAACTCCTAATTGTGCCCATATCCCATTCGAAGACCATATACCGCTTAAA
Organism: Picea engelmannii; assembly: GCA_009831015.1. Lineage (NCBI taxonomy): Eukaryota > Viridiplantae > Streptophyta > Pinopsida > Pinales > Pinaceae > Picea > Picea engelmannii. The sequence continues at coordinate 156,412 of ML787907.1, read as the reverse complement.
GAGGATCTGTGTCATGGTATAGGCCTTGGGATCCATTTTCACTCCCTTGGCTTTGGTATAGGCCCCAAGAACCATTTTTATTGTGATAAAGATACTAATGGTGCCAAATATCCCCTACAAAGGCCTAAAACATATTAATAACACAAAATATATTTGTGGGGGATAACGTTCCTATATACTAATAGAATATATGTGGTGGTTTGATGCCTTGTCTATGGTGATTAACATCTAGAAGCATCGTTTTGGACCAAATCCATTTTTCTCCTCCCGTAACCATCGTATAGGTCCCATAACCCATTCTTATTGTAAAAAGCATGATAATGGTGAAAAAATGTCCCTTAGAGAGGATTTTCATGGTGGTTTTAGGCTCTTTTCATCACGATTGAACTCAATAAGATTTTATTTAGGGCCTAGGGAATTATTTTCCTCTCTTGACCATGGTAGGGATATTGAAACCCATTCTCATTGTACAAAATATAATAACATTTCCCATATTCCTAGTGAGAGGGATTAGTCATTGCCATAGAGAAAAAACAATATTCACTTAGTGTGTGTTTTAAACCTTTACAATATAGAAATGAACACATAGATTCTTTATAAAACAAAAATAAAACAACAGAATTCACACATAGTACTTAGAAATTTACCATGAAAACCCTTAATTGAGAAAACCAACAAATATTTAGAGTAACACCTGTAGATCGCATTGTATTAACTTTACCATTTACATACATTATAATATATATGACTCTACAACATCCAAAACCTTAATCAATTGACTTGAATTAGATTACAACATTAATTCCTTAATCAGAATTGGAAAACCATGGGCTACCAAATTGTGTGCCAAAACCACCCAAAATGGACCAAAGAAGTTCCCGATATTACTTTTTAGAGGGGCTTCATTGTCGAACCTTCGAGGAAGGGTGGCCTACAAACCCCCTTGTGAAACCTTTGTATAGGGTGGATTTCCGACCCCCTTGTGACCCCCATTGCACCCCGTGCATATACATCCTGCATGGGGTTAATTGTACAAATAATATAACACATACCTAACATTATGCTACTTTTTGTTTGCTTTGCATACAAGGAGGGCGAGGATTACTTGATCAAAAATTAAAGGCAACAATGAGCATTGCTTCTCTACATTAAGATAACTTCTATGTACTTCAAATCATTTTCAATGAATATACATTATTCTTCAAAGTGTACATATCAATTACCATGATAATAGAATTAAATATTATAGTCATATTCCATGCTCCCTTACCATTACACTACAATTCAATATTATTTCATCTATGTGGCATGATATTCATATTTCCATTTACATTGGTTTACACTACCTTCCATCCCACAACCAATTAACCATTAACAATATAACATATAACATATACCCATTAACCATATTAATCATATTGTTCAATCTCATGACATTCCTTTATCCATTATCCATTAACCATATGATAACCCTCATATGTTCACACTTCATCGTATGATCACCCACTAAATTCCTCATGTAGAGATTATGACTATCTCATGATCATATAGACAAGGTCCAACCATCATATAGAGGCCATTATTATTTCATATATGAAATTAAAATGTATATATAGCTTTATGAGATGTTGGTTCCATTGCATTTCCAAGTGGATAGAATACATGTACAAAATCATTTTATCTTCATGCTTATATAGTATAATTGAACAATGTTGCTCCTAATAGAGAATACACTAAAATTTATCTTATTCTGGAGTTTCTCCTTCCAAAGGATGAAAAGAGTATGGAAGTATAACTTCATATAGTTCATGGAAGGATATCCAAGACAAAGCAACTAGTCTTAGGGAATTTTGAGATTGATCCTATTCAGGTGAGGGATGCACTAAAGTTTCAGGGAATATTTCTCAGAATTTTGTTGGACTAACAAGATGTTAAATTAAATATGGAATATGAAAATATGGAGATGTCATTATAACTTCAAAGAAGAAGACGGTCAAAACCACAAAGCCTCCAAGTGTATTACCTTCTAAATAACCTAACAAGGGACATGTTGGATATGTCAAACCCGATGAACTACTCGATGAGTATCAACATTACAATATAATGTAGGTAGAATCCAACCCACAAGTAATATCTTCAACTTTTGTTGAATTAATAAATTTGAAGAAATAATCTCAAGAGTTCATCATTCTGAAAAGATATATATAAAACAAAAAGTAAAAAAGTTGTTGGAGGCTAAGTTTTGAGATAAGGAGTTGTATAAGAAGTTAATTGATTCCACTCATCCATTGGAGAGAAGACTCAACATGAGGAATAATGGAGTAAGGGGTAACCTCAACATATTGATTAATGCTGATAAGAAACTTAAAAGGCCACTGCAATTTTATCAAATTTTGTGGATTTGTCATAACATTTGTTTGCATGGGGACATGAAAATACATAGACATGGGGGAGATAATGTATGCATAGATATATTTTTAACATCAAGGTGGTAATAAGTATATATTTATTACAAGAAGGGTGGCAATGAAAATTCAACTTTCAAAATTAACTCTGAAAATAGTAGCACATGTCCTATAAAAGTGAAAGTACAAATTAGACACTTCCAAGCCAAATTTTGATTTCAAATTTCAAATTTTATTTAGTTATGTTGAGGAGGAAATAGTAATCCATGAAAGGTCCACAATATATCTACTAACCAAGCATGGATATATATTGATCTCATAGAGGTATTCGACAAAAAAATGGGCATAAGCGTGTTCCACCATAACTTAACTATCCTATAAATCATTGTCCAAAGATATCGTTAATTCTAGTTTCCCAAGTCAAGAATTCATTTAATCAACTCCAACATGAAATATTCTCTACCCATTTTCCATCATATATTGGTATCAATCATAATTGTAGCATTCTCCTACAACCAACCATGTGAAGCAACCTTCACTTCCTCTAACATGACCCTCAACATTAGTTGATTTGAATGTTGGGTTGATGTCTTTTTAAGAAACACCTTCTCAACAACAGGTCAAGAACATCTATGATATCCAATGAGATAATTTTTCTTCAATTCTTATGGTTCAACTACTTCATCTACAAGGAAATTTTTTAACATGTTTAGACATAGTCTTAATACCGAAACATTAATTATCATGGCTAGAAGTTGACATACTGAAATTGAGACAATTAGCTTGGACATTCAATATAAAATATTTTCAAGATGAATAACAATAACACAACTAACTTGGGGGATATATTCAAAGAATTCTTAGAGATTTTGCACGAACCATGCTATACATGGCTCGCTCAGTATATGTTTTTATTTGAAAGGTCATACAAAGTCGATAACCTAATGAGATTGCTGCCTACTATGCTTGGATGAGGACATGCAAATACACAAGCATGAGAGAGATGTTTTCCTCCCATTGTTTCATAATTTAATACCATGTTTTCCACTGCCATCCTACTTTTATACCTTCCATCTTATCATAGAATTCCATTCTTCTAAAATCAAAACCTTTCAACTAGAACCTAGAGGCAATTTTTGTTTATTTGATTGCATTTCCTAAGACCTTAGTATATTAGAATGAGTTTTTAAGTTAACCTTTCTAATAAAAATTTGTTTAGTGCAGTTCTTGTATCGACTGCTCAGTTCTTGCTCCTGGCCTCCATGGTTAGCAAATGTGTGCATTCCCAAACGGAAAATGGCCGCAAGGGTTTTGCATATCTATATGCCAACATGGTTTTGTCCCTTGGTTCATGCCCAAGTCACACATGGAAGTCTCTAGTTGTAGTCAAGGTTTTAGTAAAAAAACATGACAGATTAACTGCAGTTAACGTCTGGTGTGATTCTCAAGGAAACAAAGACGAATCTTGAAATTCCAAAACATTGGTTTTGTGCAGGATGGTCTAAACAAAGTATTAAGCGGGAAATTTTCTGAAATCACGAACAATTAAGAAGTTATGGAGGTTTTTATGAACTTCGTTTGTCTAGATTTATGTTGCGGCCCATTTTCAGGTTATTTACTGAATTACAGTTCAAATATTTGGTTCTATGCTCCATAGGAAGGCTCCATGATATCATATGAAAATGAAACATGATGTGTTCATTTCCCACACTTTCTAATATTGTCTAGATGGTTATTTGGAATCAAAGACAGTTTGATTTGATTGTTCTTATGGATATTCTTGATGTTGTGGTACTCAAGATCAAAGGGATCGTTCTCATATTTATGCTTAGGGGTCTTTCTATATAATAATTTTCTCTATAATGTAGTTCCATGGAACATTTGGATATGTCTAATTTAAGTTGTGGATGATCACTATGACTTGTTGACATATTGTTTATATTTGTCAAAAACGATTGCATGTTGAATGCTGGGCACACTATAACTTGGGAACTCTGATTTGATAATAAAAATTCCATTTTCGATATATGGTGTCTACTTTATCCCACTGTTGTAAGTAGTTAAGCTCGCTACCAGTTGGCAAGGGCCCACAAGGGCCCACAGACCTTGGACACGTAGCTAGCTTTGTAATTTATTAGCTTCATTATAATTCTAGTTTGATTTTATATTAGTTATATTATGCTATGTAGCGTTAGATGTTAGAGTACCTATTTTGATTTGGATTTTTCATTGTTAACAATAAATCTACAACTTGTCTTGCATTTAGAAATATTGATTTTTTTTTTAATTATCCTTTATGCTTTATCATCATTTATAGTCAACTTTATGCTTTATGTGTTGTGTTTCTTTTGAACTAATGCAATTCCAAGGATTCTAGTTTTCTACAGTCACAGGGACTCTTGAGAGTTGAACTTATCATTGTGTAAGTACAAGAACACTTAGGTGGAAAGGAGTACCTCTATCCCCAATAAGGAGCAACTCTTAATAGTCCAATACTTCGTTTTGATATGATTCTTTTGTTATTTTCTTTTTGATGAATGCATATTCTAATATGAATGGTAAGAATCTCTTTGATTCAAAGTTGCACAAAGAGAATTAATTTGAATGCAAAAGCCAATATCAATTGTAAGGACTTGTCATACTCGACATAGGAATTTTCATCTTTAGTTTATCAGTTGATAGATTCCATCAATGTTTACCTTCTGAGCTCATAATTCCAAGATTAGGTTAGTAACATTTTAAAAGAGTTGAACTCTTTTCTTGATTAATTTGGGTGGTAGCTTGAATGATATGCATTCTCATACAAGTTAAATTGCACTAATTAGAACTTATTCAGTTTGATAATTTAATAATCTCTCAAGTGCATGAACACTTAAACCTCAAGTGAAAGAGTTTACTATATGCCATTAATGAAACCTCAAACTCATGAACTAATAGTTATTCATAGGTTTGATTTCTAGTATTAGGTACTTTTATCCCCTCATACATGGAAGTCTTAAGTATTCATTGATTTAACGTGATTTCACAAGAAGAAATATATGTGCATAGACTATATATCTTGACATAGAACATAACACCCTTGTCCATCTTGATATGAATCTATTATTACAAGATCGAAGTTTTTGAGATTTACATTTGATTTTATCTATTGCTTTGTGATTTGAATACACTTTTTTATTTCTAGATTGATATCTTTAGTAATAGGCAATTTGATTTCATTTATTGCATTTCAAAATGTGTTTTGTTGGCATTAGTTGTTAGCATAGGCTAGAATAATCTCTAAACCTCCATTTCATGTTCTTTCATATAGAAGTCTAAGAAATCCCGGATTGATTGATTAAATGTAAGGATTTATACATATAAATAACTCAACATTCAACCTTACTCCATTATGGTCAACCATAATAAGACATTAAAAACCATAGCCAAAAATGTTTATCCATGGAAAACCATGGTGAGACATGGTCAACCATAACCATGTTAAACCACAAGAACCATAACCATTGTTAAGCATAAGCATAACCACAACCATAATCCTAACCTTCTTAAACCACATGCATAAACAGAACCACATATTCTACCTAATGATCAAACATGGTCAACCATAACCATGGAAAATGATGTTAGCCATGGTCAAAGATAACTAGGCATGGTGAACCATAGTAAACCATGCTCAACCATAGTCAATATTGGTGTGTTGTTGTTAGTAAGTCAAACATGGTTGTTGAAAGCCAAACATGGTTAAGCATGGAAAACCATGGTCAAGCATGGCCAAATAGTAGACAACCATGGTCATCCAATGTCAACCATGGAATAACATGGTTATATTAGTCAACAATAGTTAAACATAAATAACCATAATGAAACAACATCACCCATTGTAAACTAAGTTCAATCAAAGTAAACCATGGTTAAAAATGACCACCCATGGTAGAAAATGGTGACTCATAGTCAAACATATTCAAGCATCCTTAACCATAGTCAACCATGGTCAACCACTGTCAACCATATTCAAACATGGTTGATCATAGTAAAACATGGTTATACATAGTTAATCGTAGTCAATGTTGATAACCATAGTCAAAAAACATCAACCATGGTTAAATACAACCATCCATGGTTAAAAATGATGACCCATAGTCAAACTTGGTCACAAATTATTAACCATAATCAACCATGGTCAACCATAGTCAAGTAAGGGCACACATTGTCAACCAAATTCAAACATGGTCAGCCATGCTTGACTAACTTCAAATATGGTCAATCATGGTCAAATAAATGTCAAGTATAGTCAATCGTTGTCAACCACATTCAACCATAGTTAAACATATTCAACTTTGGTTAACCATAGTTAAGACCCTCAAGCAAAAGAACCATAGTCAAACATATTACAACAAATGAAAACACATTTACCCAAAGCCATAATTAAACATTGTCAACCATGACCAATAATATTTCATGATATTGAACCATAGTCAACCATTGTCCACCAAATTCAACCATAGTAGACCATGGTTACCAAAGTCTATCATAGTCAAGCATAGTCGATTGAAGTCGACCATGGTGAACCATACTAAAATATCATCAGTTATATTGATATTTGAATTCATAAATCTATTAATCCTCCTCACCACAATACGTATCAACTAGCACAACAACATAATTAAGAGTGTTTGATATGTGTTGCACAATTAGTTAAAATCTATGGAAAATAATATCACCAACCAATCATTGTATATCAACCACTTGTAATTATATGATTGTGCTAATATAAATATAAATTATGATGTATAAAACTTTTTATATTTTTTTTTATTGGGATTGTTGAAATTGCTTTAATGAAAATGCGCCTACAACTCTATTTAAAATTTGAAGAATCTTCTAATATATATATGTATGTGTATTTATGTCTTTGCAAATAATGCAAAAAATAAACTTTCACCTTCAAAACTTAAAAATAAATACCCACCATTTAAATGGGGACCATTTAACGATCTAGAGGCTTTTTCTACAATCTAATACCAGAGACAGCATTCGGTAAAAATCAATCATAGATATTAAATTCACTGAAAGTAAATAAAGTTTGGAAAGGTTAAAACACCACCACTCCTCTTTAAGGCTCACGTATTAAATGAAATGTTAATGAGAGTTGCTAGACAAGTGGATTATTAAATATCGAAAACATTGACAAGTATATAGTTTTTCTGTGTATTTATTTGAAGTTTGATCCATCGTTATTATGTAGATCAATAAATTATTTTTTTCTTCATATTCATCACTTGTTATCAATTCAAATAATGAAAGAATCTCATAATGCTGATTTGTAGTAGAACCGTGTTAACGTTGACTCAAACCTTTTGTAAGTTTTGAGTTTTTCTCTCTAGTTATTTATTTGAAGTTATTATGTATAACAATCAATTATTTATTTCTTCATATTCATCACTGGTTATCAATACAAATAATGAAAGAATCTCATAATGTTAATCTGTAGTAGAACCATGTCACCTTTGACTCAAACCTTTTGTAAGTTTTGCTCGTTCATTAAAATTTTGCAAGTTTTGCTCGTTAATTAAATTTTCGCAAATGTATTTGATGACTCTTGAACCTTGATAAAGCATAAATTAAGATGGATCTACAGTAACAGATTGATTGTTTGTCAGGTCTAGAAAGAATCAAAGATTCATTGACATGACCCTGTTCGTAGTGTACGGCACCCTTTAATGTGTGCAGATCCTGTCCTTGAAAGGCTCCGTAGAAGGGAGGATCTCAATGCAACGAAAGGTTATCTTAGGTTCTGGAGGTCATTTCTTAGGTTACAAAGTGATCAAAAGCCAACAATGGCGTAACATACTAACACAATACAATACAACGCAGTCTATCAAGCTACCGATAGAATTGTAATTCGAGGCAATATACGAGCGTGTGGTACGTAACGTTACAGATGCAGTCCATGTACAAGCGTTCCATATTTATACATTTATATTTTTAGTGGTTTTAAGGTTTAGGAATGTAAGTCTACCGAGATCCTTTTTTTACCATAAACAAGGAGTTGAGGCTTCTTTGTTGTCTTAAAATCAAATAAATCTGATGGAGATTATTGTTATCATATGAATAAAATTCCCTTGAAATTCAAGCTATATGCTTTTTGTTGATGTAGAATGTTATAAAAATTGAAGTTTGCGAGATAGCAGTTTGGGTTTTCACAATCTTCTCTAAACATCATTTTCCGGGGAAGAGGATCAGATGTTGAAAGCGGAGAAAGAATTCTCGTGTGGGCATTTCAGCTTGAAAATTTTGCTCATAAATTGAATTTCAAAATTTCGTAAAGTTTGATTTAAGAAGTTTTTGTTGGAAATAGTAATTAAAAGTCCGTGAGATCTTCAAGTCTATGTGGATTTGTCACTCAGTCAAAACTCAAACTCACTCTAAGTCGGTGTTATTAATGGTAGTGTTTAATTTTGAGTAGTCTTACTTCTACATGAAGTTTTAGTCGGAGTCCATATAGGTTCGAGTTCTTAGTTAGTTGAAATAGAGATGATGTCGTAGATGCAGAGCAAAAGCAGAGAGGTAGAGAGGAAGGAGAAACAACCATTGAGGAGATGAAAAAGTTTGAGCACAAGCTCTGTTTCTATAAAGTTAGTAGAAGTCGTTTAAGCTTATGCTCATCTCAGTCATTTTATTTTGTATTCGTGCACTCTGCTGAAGCTATTAATATCAGGTATTTCATGTGTTGACAAGTTCATGTCGTATTTATAAGTTTATGTTCTAAGCATAGCAGTGTGTTATTCTACATCCATAAATCATTTCATTAAGTGTGTTTATTCACAACGCGCAACAAATTGTGCAATATGTGCAATGCATGATTAATTTTGAGAACTCTGTCACGAAGTTTGTTTGGTGCACAAAATTTGAAACTGCATTGCACATAGTAGTCTATGCAAAACGTTGATCCGAGATTTGGTATCAGAGCAGATTCTATCATAACAAGTTTATCAAAGAAGCAACTTTGTTGACGTTGATCCGAGATTTGGTATCAGAGAAGATTCTATCATAACAAGTTTATCAAAGAAACAACTTTGTTGGAAATGAAATATGGCTTCTACCTCAAATCCGCAACCTCCCACTTTTACAGGAAAGAATTATGAGATGCGGTCCTTGACCATTAAGGCATTGCTCTGAGGTCAAGATGTATGGAAGATAGTTGAAAATGGTTATATGGAACCAGTAGATCAGGAAATATATATTGCATTCACACAAGCTAAGAAGGATGCCTTGAAAGATCAAAGAAAGAAGGCTAGAAAGACAATGATTTACATACATCAAGCCATGCATAAGAGAATAATTCCAAGAGTTGCATAAAAAAACAAGCCAAGGAAGCATGTGACATATTACAAACCTCTTATCAAGGTATGAACAAAGTAAAGACTATAAAACTACAAATTCTTAGAAGATATTTTGAAACTATGTCAATGAAATATTCAGATACAATAGATTCCTTCTATACCCATGTTATTGGACTAATAAATTAGATTAAGTCTCATGGTGAAACCATAGAAGACACAAACGTTGTTGAGAAGGTACTTAGGAGTCTTACTCCTAAGTTTGACACCCTTGTTGTTACTCTAGAAGAGAGGAAAGACTTGAGTCATTTTAGTCTAGATGAACTGCAAGCTTCCTTCATTAAACATGAAAACACATTGAATAGGTTAAGTATGTCATTAGAGAATGCATTTTTCGTGCAATCATCTATAAGATATGGAATAGAAAGGGGCAGAGCTAACTCTAGAAGCAGAGGAAGAAGTTATGTTAGAGGTGGATTAAGTAGAAGTCCTAGAAACAATGGTGGAAAAGGTTAAAACACAAGTACTAGTCAGCCAAATGGTCAGAGAACTAACAAAGAAAATATTTAGTGCCATTACTGTAAAAATTATGGACATTATGCATATGAGTGCATAAAGAGACAATATAATCAAAACAAGTAAGGTTGGGATGAGTCAAACACCACAAATAACCAAACTCACCCTATGTTTATGGAACGCATTGTAATAATGCCTACAATATCACTAGTTGAATGCAATGTTTCTCAAGAAAGCCCATGTGACATAGGGTATTTAGATTCAGGATGCAGTAACAACATGGAAGGAAACATATAATTGTTTTCTAGTTTGGATGAGTCAATCCAAACCAAGGTTAGACTTGGAACATATATCCATGCCATTTTCTTAGGTAAAGGAAGTATACACATCTTAACAAAGAAAGGAGAACAAAATCTTATGATTGATGTATAATATGTTTCTGATCTAAAGCATACTCTGATGAGCATAGGAAAGTTGTTACAAAAATGATACAAAATCTACATGGAAGATAATCATTGTGTGATTATGGATAAATTCCAAAGCAATCAACTTATTGCAAGAATCTAGATGACAAGTAAAATAATGTTCCCATTTACATTGAAGACAACCAAGAAGGAGAATCCAACGCTATTTGTTGATAAAGGAAAAAGTGTATAGTTAGACACTGCATTTACAACAAAAAGTGTACGTAGTTCCAATGAAGAAAATAGTGTGTGAAGTAATAAGAAAGGAGAAAGTGGTGCTGAAATGAAGGAAACATTCCAATCTAAAGTACAAGACGATTGTTAGTTATGGCATTTCAGATTTGGAAATTTGAAATTTGTAGGTATAAACCTTCTACACACAAATGATATGGCAGAAGATTTACCATTGATTGAAAAACCATAAAGGATATGTGAAGGGTGCATATTTGGCAAGCAACACAGAGAATCCTTTCCAATTGGAAAGTCTTAGAGAGAAAAAGCACCACTGGAAATAGTACACTCGGACATTTTTGGACCAATCCAAACTCCATCTATAGGAGACAATACTTATTTTCTAACATTCATTGATAATCTCCCAAGAAAGACATGGATTTATTTCCCAAAGCATAAATCAGACACATTTGGTTGTTTTCAGCAATTTAAATCACTTGTGGAAAAGTAGAGTGGCTATTACATCAAGTGCCTAAGAATCGATAGAGGAGAAAAATATATGTCAAGAGAATTTTAGAACTTTTGTAAAATTCATGGCATTTATAAGAAATTTACCACGTGATATACACCACAGCAGAATGGTGTCAGAGAGAGAAATCACAGAACCATCATGGAAATGATGCGTAGTATGTTGACAGCCAAACATTTGTCAAATGAGTATTGGGTTGAGATAGTGGCAACTACAATATACATATTGAACATATGTCTGACAAAGAGTGTGCAGAACAAAGTTTCTCAAGAAGCCTAGACAGGATTAAAGCATAATGTAGCGTACTTAAATGTTTTTGGCTGCATCGCATACACACATGTTCCAGATGAGCTGAGAAAGAAGCTGGACAACAAAGGACAAAAATGTATATTTGTTGGGTATTCTAAAGACACAAAAGGATACAAGTTGTATGAACCTGTCACAAGAAAATTCATATTCAATCGTAATGTTCAGTTCGTTGAGTGTGAAGCATGGGATGGAAGCATAAAAAAGATAGACAAAATTATTGATGAAATGGAGTATGATGAAACAAAATATGAAATGGTTCAAACACCATGTATAAGTCAGTGTGAAGTCCCTTCTACACTTGGCGCTGTGACACAAATCACAACGCAGAATAACCCAGTAAAAGCAACAAGTGCACAGTCTACACCTAGAGCGCAACAAGCATCAACAAACAGTCTGAGTAGTTGTACATCTCCAGATCCAACATTAGCAAATCTATTACCAGGGAAGACAAGAATTCTCCGCGACATCTATAATGAAGACGCATCAAATTCAACTTCAATTTTTTCTTTGTTTTCAGAAATAGATGGCCCTTTAACTTTTGAAGAAGGTGTCAAATATGATGTATGGGTACAAGCCATGGATGACGAAGTCAGATCCATAGAGAATAATCAGACATGGAAATTGTTTGATGTACCTAATGACAAGGATGTGATAAGTGTCAAGTGGATTTATAAATCCAAGCAATATGCAGAAGGAAAAGTGTAGAACCACAAGGCAATGTTAGTTTCAAGAGGGTTCACACAACAACCTCTAATTCATTTCAATGAAACATTTTCACCAGTTGCACACATGAACACAATAAAAACTATGTTATAAATTGTCGCGCAACACAAATGACAAGTTTATCCAATGGATGCAAATTCAACATTTATGAATGGACATTTAGAAGAACAAGTGAATGTGGAACAACCACAAGGTTATGAGATTCCAAGACATGAAGACAAAGTATACAGATTGAAGAAAACACTCTATGGGTTAAAGAAAGCTCCCAAAGGTTGGTATAGTTGCATTGATTCTTATCTCACATAGAATGGGTTTAGATAAGTGAAAATGAGCCAACACTGTACATCAAAGAAAATGAACAAGGTAATATGTTAATTGTTTGCTTATATGTAGATGATTTGAATTTTACATGTGCTTTTGGCATAGATGAATTCAAGTCAATCATGAAGGATGAATTTGAAATGACTAATTTAGGGCTTATGACATATTTTTTGGGAACAGAAGTTCACGAGTCCAAAATTGGTATATTTATCTCACAGTCTAAGTATGTGCATGAAATATTGAAAAGATTCAATATGATAAATTCCAGAGAAGCCCCAACACGTGTCATAATAGGATTGAAGTTAAGCAAGGAATATAAAGGAACCAAGGTTGATCCCACACTGTTTAAAAGACTGGTAGGCAGTCTTATGTATATCACAATGACAATACCTGATATTATGTATGGAGTAGGCCTAATCTCAAGGTTCATGGAAACTCGAAAAGAATCACATTGGAAGGAAGGAAAAAGAATGTTGAGATATGTGAATAGAACAATAGTTTTTGGCATTAAGTACTCTACTTTAGAATATTTTAGACTCATTGGATACACTCAAAGTGATTGTGGAGGCAGCATAGATGATAGGAAAAGTGCCTTTGGGTAAACATTTGATTTTGGAAAGGGTATGGTATCATGGGCACCAAGGAAGCAACCCATAGTGACTCTTTCTTTAAAAGAAGTAGAGTATGTTGCAACTACAAGTGCAGTTTGTGAAGTAGTTTGGATGAGAAGAATGTTAAAAGATTTGTTGCAGGAATAACAAAAATCAACAACAATATTCCGTGACAACAATTCAACCATAATGTTATCAAATAACCATGTGTTTCACAAGAAAACTAAGTAAATTGATACACGATATCATTTTATGAGAGAATTGGTGAATAACAAAGAGATCTGTTTAGAGTTTTGTAGGTCAAAAGAATAAGTTGGAGACATTTTTACAAAACCTTTAGCAAGAGATGCATTTCATCATTTGCGCAATAGTATGGGAGTCTACGCATTAATAGATAAGTGATAGTAAAATGTAAACTCAAATTTTTGATGAAAACTTTTGTAATCCCACTTGCTTATAACTAAGAGGGAGTGTTGGAAATAGTAATTACAAGTCGGAGAGATCTTCATGTCTCCGTCAAACTATCAGATAGTCAGAAATTATCAGATAGTTCTAGTCAGGAACTGTCAGACAGTCAGTGAGTCGATTTGTTAGTAGTTTTGTCAGTCAGTTGAACTGTCAGTCTGCAAATGTAAAGTTACACTTTTACTCAAACTGAGTCTAAGTTAGTCGAGAAGCAGAGAAGCTATAAATGGAGCCACACTTTATCTTTCTCGAGTTGAGATAGGTTGTTGAAGAGTCACTGGTATTAATGATAGTGTTTAATTTTGAGTGAGTCTTACTTCTACATGAAGTTTAGTTGGAGTCCATATAAGTCTAAGTCCTTAGTTATTCAAAATATAGATGATGCAGTAGATGTAGAGCAGAAGCACAAAGGTAGAGAGGAAGGCAGCAACAGAGGAGATGAAGAAGTCTGAGGATAATGAAGAGTCTTTAAAGTCAGGAGAAGTCATTTGAGCCTAAGCCCATGTCACTCATTGTATTTTGTGGGCCAAACTTATTAATATCAAGTATTTAGTAAGTATTTAGTGTGTTGACACGTTTGTGTCTTAAGTGTGTTTATTCAAAACGTGCAACAAATTGTCAGTGTCTTTATTCACAACGTGCAACAAATTGTGCTACTCTGTCGTGAAACCCGTTAGGTGTGCAGAGAGTAGTCTGTGCGCTACGTCGATCCTAGAGTTTCATCCTTTAGTCCTGTCTACATTTACTTGTTTTTCTATGGTATTACTTTGGGCTTGTGTCTTTTTGTCATAATTATCATTACTAAAAGACAGATTCACTCGGGGTTAAGTTAGCAAGAGTGGCCGATGGCGATCTGATGTTTGTAGATTTGTTATGGGATCAATTATTTCCTTAATAACTATCCGTTAAAAGCAGGGAATAAGCTGTTTTGCAGCTACCAACTTCAATGTTAGAAAATATGGATCACTGTAAAGCTGTAGTGAGAAAACTTGATATAATCCGAAGATTTTTAAAACATAGATTCTCCATAATTCTTTTGCAAACGAAACACAGGTGTCAGGAAAAGTACACACTGTCCATGCATTATTTATGGTTATATCTATATAGTACGTTCACAAGAATCCAAATATCTTCTAAGTCGAAAGATCAAATTCATTTCTAGACTGAAATGATACCACTTCCCGAATAGAATCTGATCATCCCCGTGCATACATTTATTTGTTCTATTCGTACCCACATTTCTTCTTAGTGTTTCTTTCGCAGCTATGATGTCGACCATCTGGTCCTCCAGGAATCTGTCGTTTGGAGTAGAATGTTTTGCTCTCCTTCTCTCTTTCCCTTAACAATAAAATTCTTGAACCTCCAATTTTGCTTTCGGTTTGGCGCACGGTACCACGTTCATAAACGGTATCCTGAAATTGTTCAGCAATTAGTAATACTAATAAGCTAGCTTGATGCCACGAAATAAGAAATGAGAGTCCGAAACAGAACAAGCATAATTTATTCATTGTGTTCAGGAATAACCTTAGGGGGAGTTTGTTCGTGCAGATTCAAGTATTTATCAGCAGCTTGACCTTCTCTTTCATGGTAATCTTTTCGTGTTACAATTTCCCGCCCTCTGATACCTGTTTCTAATTAATTGGAGATCAATATTTCAAAGCCTTCACCATTGTAAGTATAAAACACATCAAAGATAATGATGACACAAAATCTGTATCAGAACAGACTAAATAGATACAGTGTGTGTAAATTTTTCAATGCATGGAGGTGCATTTTATACAGGTAGAAGTGTATGTGTAAGTGGAAGTTAGTAAGAAATTGTTATTTTTTTTTTTCCAAAATAATTGTTAAGAAGATTTTGCAATTAAGAACAATTAATAAACTATTTTTTTTTGGTCTGCTTTGTGAGAGTGGCATGTGGTTTAAGAAACTCAAACTGTGAGTTTCGAACAAATCGAATTTAGCAAAATACTTTAAAAAAATTAAGAAACTAAAATTTAATTTCTTTTTAGTTTGCCCTGCGAGAGTGGCATGTGGTTTAAGAAACTCAAACTGTGAGTTTCTAACCAATCGAATTTAGCAAAAAGCTTAAAATGTAATTAAAACCTAATTTAAAAAAAAGATAAAAATTGTTTGTTCATTTATAGCTTTTTCAAAAGATGGTGTCAAAGCTAGGTAGAAATTATTTACTGATAGAAGTTATTTAAATATAAGTTATTTAAATATAATGTAGAAATCTAAATAATAATGATAATGATCATGATGAGTCAGCTACTAAATTGGTGTATGAAACTTCCTTGTTACGTCTAAAGGTGTACACCTATTGACAATGGGCACAATTAATGATCTTTTAACCTTATTTAACCTTAAACCCTAATCTGATGGCTATGGATTGAAGATGCTGGCATATTCTTAGTCGTCCTCCAAAATCAATGGGTCAGATTTATTGTTCATAACTTTCTTGCATTTATCAATGCATCAGTTAACATGTTTACTTTTTAACATTTACCTAATCACATTAAAAAATTACTATAAGGATATGTAATTACCACATTTAAATGATTACCACATACATTTTATATTGAAGGCACGCGTTCCAATTATTACCACAAGTGATTAACGTTTCATTTTCTGGACCAGCCGAACAAGCCCAACGCCTTTCGAGCTCCTCATCTGATCGATTGGATTTCTGCACAGCGCCTATCGAGCTCCTGATCTGATCGATTGGATTTCTGCAGAGCTATTTGCTTTATCAGCTCTGTATAGACTGCGGGCAGCTTATACGTTGCTCCAAGCCCTTCAACCGATTCACCGGTAAATTCCCCAACACTACTTTTCGGATTATATCGTTGCTTATTATGGTGGAATTGGAATGAAAACACTCGGCATCTGGGTTTCAGCCTCCCCGCTCCTCTTCTTCATGGGGGGCGTAGATCTCCATCTCTCTGCTGCGAGATTCTGCTCTGCTGTTATTGAAGTTTTAAAAGACCATAAAGTTTTTGAAAAATTAAGTCGATGAATGTAAGAGAAACGCATTTATTAGCACCTTAAATGACTTGGTAGTTTTGTTACACTGACATTTATGGATTCAAGTTTTAAATCTTGAGATTAACATCGGCATTTTACCAATCAACATTTTCTGATTAACTGGTGTCGAATCGTTTAAATCCGAGCCCTTCAAAGATTTGCTTATTATACGTTTCTCAATTTTCTGAGCGGTTTCTCTCAATTATATGCACGCAAATCCGAGCCCTTCAAAGATTTGCTTATTATTTGTTCAGAAAATTAAATCATGTGGACATGAGATGAAGGAACATATTTACAATTAGGCCACATAATTTTACCAGCCGTAAGTCTTTCTGTCACGTTTAGTTTTACCAGTTTTATGAGTAATAAGCCTTTCGGCGTTTACTAGCAGTCAGTTAGCTGCTGTACTAGTTTATAAGATACTTTCAGTGTAATTATTTGACTACTAAAGTTACTAAAATATATATAAACTAACTCTCTAAATTTAAACCCTTCAATTCCAAAAAAATTTAAATACAAAAAAATCATTAATATTTTTAACAAACTAAAACTAAAAATCATTAGTATTTTTAACAAACTAAATTTGACCCTATGTTTTTTGGGCAAATAAAGTGTACTAAGTTAATAGATAAGTATATCATATCTACATACACTAACCTATAATATTGAAAAAAATAAAACCATATAATATTAAAAAACTAACAGTTCAAGTAACTTCTTAAATTACATATTAAAACAAAAAATAAAATATAATCAATCTTTAAAAAAAAATCCATCGTATAAGAAATAAGAAAAACTATTATGTATTCATATTTACAGTAAATTTAAATTCTAATTTACTAAATTGTTTAGTACGAAGTTAGACTAAATCTATTATAATATATTTTTACTATTTAACGATAGCCAAAGTTAAAATAAATCTACAATAAGTTCATAGTATTTAACAACAGCCATGAAAACCCTGTACCTTGACTGGTAATGGTCATTGAGCGCTTAGACTCCACAGCGGACGTTACGAACAGAAGGAGTACAACAAACACAAGTAACGCCAGGATGAGAGTTGCAACGCGTCCAAGCTGTTTCGCCATCTCCAAAGCTGTTTTCAAGTAACTGCTGCTTCGATTTGGTTAATTGCCATGGCAGACTGTCCATTTAAATAGAAAAATCTCAGGAATAGTACTCTATACATGTCATCGTCAAAATTTAGGTCAGTCTTTCGGCGATGGCGTGTCTATACAAATATGAATGAAATTTCATTGTCGTCCTCTGTCAAATGTTATCTTTAACTTTAACTTTATTGCACTAGTAGTATTTGTCTTCCTTTAAGTAGACAACTTTATCGCATAAATGGTATTTGCCTTCCCTCAAGTACCGAACATTTTTTTCCGAACAAATGATTGTGCTTTTGCGATATCATCGCCGCCAGCAGCACGATTAATGATTATTCTTTAAGCCAAACCACACCACTAATTAATGTTCCCAATCTCGAATTCTTCACGGCCCCGCAAAGGCCTTTTTACATGCGACGGAAGGGCATGCACGGGTCGCATGGGAAACAAAAGGACGGTTGTTTGGTAAATTATCCAATACAAAGCCACCAAATAACTTTTAAACATCTTAAAAGTCAAATAATTACATGAATTAAGATTAATATTTAACTTCTCTAATCATTTAATCATTTAGAGAGAAATGCATAACTTATTGGGTTTGTACGCAATGTCCACTTTCAATTAAATATTATTATATTAATTAATGGGTTTGGAAGTAATGTTCATCTTCAATTAAATATTTATCTATCAATTTTATATATAAATAATGGGTTCAGAAGTAATGTCCACTTTCAATTAAATATTTTTATATCAATTTTATATATTATATATAGTTATACATTAATTTGATTGAAAGTAAAATATTTTTTATTTGGTTGGTGTCTTTTATATCCCATTATAATATAACTGTAATGATTTTAATATTTAATATGCATTTGAAAAAATATTAATTACAAAGACTAATTTCAATGTCGACCATAAATAAAATATCTTTCTATATCAATTGAAACAGAAAAAAAAATTCTTAAGGTTAAAACATTTCATTCATTTTATGCTTAGTATGAGGGTGTTGCATCATTCCTTCGTTCTCGACATGGAGTTGTGGTTGAAAAATGAAATATGTATATATATTAAGAACTAGTGTAAATTCATCTTAATTCTGGATTGATTAAGTTCCTCTGTAATTTTTTTTAGATTGAAAAAATTTGAAAAAAAAATTGCATCCTGAAAATGGAATTGGCACATGGCATTAAAAAAAATATTTCCATGTTAGCCATAAATAAACTATTTCAATGTCCATTTTAAATAAAATATTTGTATATCAACTCTCTCTCTATATAGTAGTTGAATGCCAAATATTTCTCATTTTGTTAGTTCTTTCTACATTCCAATATGAGGAAAATGTGCAATACTTAGTATGAGGTATTTGGGTAATTTCTTGAAAGATTTCAAAATTGTAGATGTGAATTGGCTTAAAAAACAAAATCATACATTTGAAAAAACAAACACTAATGTAAATTTAGAAAAGGTTATTAATTATTCTAAAATAGACTTGGTCATAATCACAATCTACTAAAACCATATATGTTCACTATAACCAAATTCTACAAAGCAATTTAGATATTAAAAACCTAAGGATTTGAAAATAGAGAGAATTGGTAAGACACATCTAATTTGAATAAAGATGAAATCATCATGGAGGAAGAGTGCTATGTAATGCTGGATACCGATCTTACATGGTGATGTATGAAGCATTGGTATATGAAGAGTCTTAAATCCATAATCTAGATGGGTATGGTAGTTTCTCAATTGGAAAACAATAATAATAAAGGGAGTGGGGGTAATTTTCACTACATCCATAAAATTAATTAATTATTACAATGGAGGGAAGTGATTCTTATTATTTTTAAAATTCAAGTGAAACTTAATTTTAAAATTCATTATTTTTATTATTTTTTATTAACGTAGAGAATGATATAACTATAAAAAATATATATTTTTAAGAAATTTAAAAGTCTTTTTTTAAGAAATTAAAAAAAAAACTTTTTAATTTTTTATTTTTATTTTTAATTTTAATCCTAAATAAAATAGGAATATATTAACTTTTCAAAAAAAGGAAAACCAGATACACCTTTTCTGCCAACTGTCTCATCGAGTAAGCGTAAACTGAGACAACTTGTTATCTATGCAGTTTGTGAGAAAGAAGAATTGGCTGCCATTTGTCTTGCCCGAAAGAAACCAAGACATTTGGCATCCATTGGTCTCAGAAAAACCTTTAGTCTTAGAGTTACAAAATAATGGCTCTTAGCCAGGACTAGCATAAGGGAAATAGAGTAAAATACTAAAACTATGAACTGTGACAATTACCTGGTGGTCTCTGCATCATCCATGTCCCCTTTGCCATCCTTATCATCTGCCTTGGCTATCAAGACGAAGGGTTAAGAACACGTCGAGCAGTGCTGACCTGGTGGTGTGTTGGAGTAGGCATCATAGAGCAAGTCGGCTTGTTGGCTTATGAGGCTGGTGCGATGGATTAGGTCCTCCACCAAGCTCCTTAAATCAAATATTAACTTCAGGTGGTCCGGGTGGAGGAGTTGCACTTGGGCACACCCTTCCCCTTTCATCACAGAAAGAGGGCGTGGCATGGGAGTTGTGCCACCCTCCCTAACTAGACTATCCCCTATCGATGCGCCTTCCACGCCAAGTGCCTTAGCCTCGGTTGACTCGTTTCTTCCCAAGTCTCCTATTGGAGGGATCTCTTCTACACCTTCAGTCGACTCTGTGTCCATTTCTTTCAGAACCCCTTCAATCATGTAGCAGGGGGAGAATCTTCTAATTTCGCTTCTTCTCTATGAGAGTTGTGATGATCCTTAGTGTCCCATTTGGTAGTTTCCCCTGGAAAACATGTTGGCGGGTTCCAGTTGTCTGGAACTATAAACAGTCGGTGTTCTGGGGGACTTGAATGGGTTCATCCGAGATAATTTCTTCGATATAGGCCATGGGAGGAATTCCAGGCCTCTTATTTTTTCGGCAAGCTACGTCCATGCCATACACAACGCCCGCTCAAAATTTTGCTGTCTCTTTCAGCGCACAGTCGAAGCATACCAGGTATCCCCCCTACGGGGATTACCTCATTCCTGTGGCATGTAGAGGTGTCAAACAGTGGCCCTAGCAGCAATTAGGTAGCTGCAATCACACTAGAGCTCAAGGATGCCTAGATTCTAGGACTCCAACATGAAATGAGCCCCTTCCCTTCCAAAATCGGATAAATTCATGAGGAGTAATGTGACCAAACCCGCCATTAAGGCCATCTGCTGAGTACTCTGTGATTTTGTTCCCTTCACGCATGCTAGAAGTCTTGGCTCATCGGCTTGGCTGATCTGGCTTGCTCCCATCCTTAATGGTGAGGGGATCGGAGCCACTGGCCTATATTTAAGGCCCGACCAAGCGTTATACCACATGGCTCCTCTGTGCAAGGTGGCACCCCATCCGGGGTAAATTTCCTCTAAATTAATATGAACTAAATCAATTATTAAATTATTTATATTAAAGTATACTAGTTATAAACTAAATCAATTATTATATAATTTATGTTCATCTATATTTTCGAAGAAGAAAAAAATGTTTATGAAATTAAAATCTATTTAAATTAACAATTACAATTAAATTTATGATAATGAGGTTTTTTCTTAACTTTTAAATAAATTAATAGAATATTATATATATATATATATATATATATATATATATATATTCTTAGATACAAATTGAGGTTGATTACATTGTGTTGCATCATAGCTCAAATAAAGAAATATCCATGAATTTAATTTAGTTGTTATAAATGTTATCTATGCCAATATAAACTAAATCAGTTTATGTTTTTATAAATAAATTTATCATAACATTGTTTATATAAATTTCCTCTAAATTAATGTGAACTAAATCAATTATTAAAATATATAAATTATAAATTAAATCAGTTATTACATAATTTGTGTTCATGTATACTTTCAAAGAAAAAAAATAATGTTTTTGAAATTAAAATTTATTTAAATAAATAATTACAATTAAATTTATAATAATAGAGTTTTTTATTAACTTTTAAATAAATTAATGAAATATTATATATATATATATATATATATATATATATATATATATATATATATATATATATATATATATATATAATTAATAAAATAATCTTATTTTATACTCAATTACATTTTATATTTTATATTTATATATAAAATGTAATTGGGTATAAAATAAGATAAGATTATTTTATTAATTTTAATAAATTTCACAATAAGTAAGTTAGTGTATTTCAAAATTATTTTCAATAAATAGGTCAATGTAACTCAAAATCAATTTCAATGTAAATACAAAATAAGGAACTAGGTAAAAGAAGTACAAAATAAATGTGAAAACATAAACATGAGTTAATTTGGAACAATTATATTTATTTATTTATTGTAATAATATCTCTATTTTGAACAATTATATTTATTTATTTATTGTAATAATATCTCTATTTTGTAGACAATTTTATATGTTAATGTTTACACAATCTTAATTTCATTAGAAGTTCGTAGAACTAAAAAAAACAGTTTTTCAAGAATTATTACATAGGATTGAAACTCAAAATTTTAGAGGTTTTTAAGATTAGCTAAATGGAATTCTCAAACAACATTGTTTGTGCTATGTGTTGACTACTTGAACATGAAAAGAAAGAAAACCAATCTCAAATCTTCCTTAAGATTCAACTAAACAGAAATAAACAAAAACAACAAATATGACTTTACTTTTATTGATTTAATAGATGTATTCAATGAAATATCTATATCTCACTCTCTAGAAATATTTCAACTTTTTTTTATTGGGGGAATGACTAAAATCTTCTTCTTGTTATATGTAAAAAAACAATTAATATTAATAATTGGAAAAAAGATATAAAATATCAAAATTAAAATAAAATTAAAATAACATTTTTGAGATTTGCTTTGTTATAAGATACATAATTTCCTCATTAAAAATATAAAACTTTTGAAAATACCCTCAAACTTTGTTATAGGATACATAATTTCCTCATTAAAAATATAAAACTTTTGAAAATACTCTCAAACTTATAGGATACATAATTTCCTCATTAAAAATATAAAACTTTTGAAAATACTTTCAAATCCAATCCTTGCAATATCACATGCATAATATTATTGTTTATAATTTTTTGTTGAAAAAAAATCACAATAATTGTAGTGGCCGAATAAATTTAACTTCGAATAATTACACAAACAAATCAATAACTTCTAATTTGTATATGAAAATTCAATAACTCCTTTTAATTTAACACATACTCAAGTTAAATTTAACAACGAATATTAATTTTATAACTGAATAAAACAAATACATAATTTTAAATACCTGGGTTTGATGCTAACCCTCTGTTTGTGAGCTTGTCCTGTTAACCTTTGTTGAACTGTGTAAACACTGTCCAAACCTTGTCCCACCCTGCCAACTAGGACAACTTCCTAGCTCTAGGATATCATATGGATATCATGGCCCCCGTGCCCAAAACCTCCAACAAACCAGTGCCTGTACTGAACCTTCCCGACTACAGAACTCCACTCTCCTCCCTGCCAATCCAAGAGAGCCCCCAAAATCAATAATCCTCTCCTGTCGAATGATCCCCTTCTTCCTAAGCTCCTCCGCTCATATTGCCCCTTCATCGCCTTCCCCCTCCTTCATTACTTTCCTTATCCATTTATTAAATATCTTATCCTTTCGTAATTAATGCCCCTTATCCCCTTATTTATTATTTTATCCTTTCTTATTTATTATCTTATCTTATATTTAATGTCCTATCCCTTCCCAAATACATAAGCTTTAATTTAACAAAATAATTTATTAACCCCCTTTAATCCTTTACTTAATTAATTAATGAGTAGATTAATAATTAATTAATCCTTGACAATCATGAATAACTAATTAATAATAATTAATTAGTTAATGTTATTTAAGAAATAATTATTGTTTTGCTAATTTTTAAGACAGTTAGATTATTAAATTAATTATAATTAATAATCCTATACATCTATTTAAGAAGGGTCGTTAAGGTATCTTATGGTACAAAGGACAACAAACACGGTTCACACATTAATAACAAGTAACCGACATTATCAATAAGTAAGTCAAGAAAACTCATACATACTAGTGTATATGTACAAGAAATGCATGTGTAGCTAGTACATACAAGTCTCGTGCATGTACTAATAATCAAAACTATCATCCATTAGTAATTT